>JACEGR010008996.1:0-30982 GCA_014170235.1 Listronotus bonariensis
GACAATAACTAAAAAATTAAGTTTAAAGCTCTCTATTTAAAAAGTTTAAGAAGATACAATTGATTTCGTATTTTTCTGCAAGTAAGTAAAGTATGAGGAGTCATTTTTAGAATAATCATGACACTCTAGATGAAAAATTTATATTTAATTTTAAAACAATATTTGAACAAAGTTTGTTTTAAAAATATTATATTTCAACTAAAAATGATCTGGATAATCCGAAAAACAAAAAATATACCTACATGGTCTTCCATTTAAAAATAAAAAAATTTAAATCATTTCCGGTAAAACCACATATCGTAAAAGCTTATCATATACACCCAAAAATAACTTTTCGTTAGTTAAACTACCTTAGCAAGTTTCATCAGTATCAATAAAGAAAAAAAAGGCAGCTAGAAAGTGATCTTGTGGGCACTCGGTATTGCAGTAATTCCAGTGGATCCCAAGCACCCAAAAAAGGTCCGTGATCATAAAAAACTAAAAATTTAAATTTTAAATAAGTTCTATATGCGCTATGAAAATGGAATATCCGGTGGTGCATCGCCAGAGTGATAGCCATAGAAAATTCCACGTAAATTTTGATACCTTTAAATTCTTGATGCACGCACGACAATTTCTGATGAATATATTTTAGCTTTTACGATCGCCCCTGTATACGGGGCTCATATTTGGTGAAGGTTTTTAATCGGGTACAAGGTATTCTTTGGTATATTAATCTGCCGCGCTGTAGTAACTTCCGAAATCTTCTCTTGGGCTCCTCTACCATTATTGATTTTATTTGTTATTGATTTTAATTCTAAATTCATAACCATTTCACCCTTGTTGTTAACTCATTTAAAAGATTGCATATACTTATTAATTGTTTTTATTCTTCCTAATAAATTTAAATTTTATATTTTATTTTTTTCCTTGCTACTACTTTGAATTATAAAGTATATAGAGACATTTTGCACCCCTTATTTTGCAATTCCGTTTGGTTAACGTTATTCTGAGACTGCGCAGTAACGCAAACATGATTTGTTATCGTTATTAACCATACCGGACTCCTTTAATCACGGATGAATACCGGAGAGCTTATCGTTATCGTTATTGTTAAGCTGCGTGGTTGCCGGATTGTAGAAATTTTATTATCAATTATTTAAAAGGTTAAAATTTTTATGCCGTAATAATTAAAATATCATTTATACCTAGGCTCTAATTAGCGAAAAATCTATAGCAGTAATAAAAATCAAATAGTGTTAAGAAATTAAAACGGACTTGCACTTTTATGGATATTCTAAATCAGTAATTAATTTAGATGTTACAATCTGGCACACTTGCTTTTTATTCTACTACCAAACCTTAACCTTACTTTTTGTGCTTTGCTTATACTGTATTGTTTGCATCTACTTTAAAAACGAAATCAACAGAAGTGTTTGCATATATTTAAATATGAATTTATATCTTATGAAGAATAAAAGTAAATACTGATTTTTCGTTAACTTTAAAGTGGGTGAACCACAGGCAAAAATAAGGTTATGTGTCGAAAGCATAGACGCAAAATAAATTTCTTAAAAGAAGCTGCAAAATCTCTGTCTACAACTGCTGCCGTAATCGTTATGTTTAATAACGATAACCATAAGGAGGCCAAAAACGTCTGTTATTTTAAGAGGTGCAAAATGTCTACTAACTGCCGCCTCTCCTGACAGATGGTACGGACAGTAGGCGATGGATTTTCTATCAGGGTATTGCAAATTAAAAGAAAAGAAAACAATGATAAAAAAATAACATTAGATATAATGTTAACATTAGAGTATTTTTAAGTCTTTACAGTTCGATCCAACAGACTTGGCATCACTAAGAGGAACAAGTGCGTACGAAAAGTATGTTAATGAAATTATTTCGACTGGAATTAGTAGGCTAACCGTAACGTTAAATAAGCTATTAACGCAAGAGACAACAGGCCAAAACGTGGTATTTTCACCATTTAGTATAGCAAGTAAGTATAAAATTTTTTAAAAATATTTAAAGATTAAATTTATGTGTTTGAGTAAGAAGTGGTCACTAAACATTTTTTTATTAATATTGTCTTAACTTTAAATGGTTGTTTTTTTGTGGCACTAAAAACAATTGAGGCATTAGGAGCCAGAGCGGACCAGCTCACAATTCAAAAAAATGTACTTTAATGAGTATTTTCAATGGCATGAAACTTATTTATCAGAGCCAAACTAGGCTAGAGAATTAATAAAGGTTAGTGGTAGCTTACTAAGTCCACTTTAGCTCTTTTGAATTGTGGGATAGTCCGCTCTGGCTCTTAACGCCTCTATTTTAATTCTGCATTGTAGACACGCTAATTCTTTTTTTCTAGAAACTTGCGTCAACTTCGATTTGATGAAATTTGGTATACGGGGTTTTTTTGGGCGCTTATCACAAATCTGAGTTTTTGGAGGAAACGTTTTGTTTTCGAAATATCCATGATCAAAGTTGAAATTTAAACTAATCTTATTTTCACTATATTCCCCCTTTTCGCACAAAGTTTGTTGATTTAAAGCTAAAGCGGCTTACAATATTTGATTTTCATCTTTAAAACCCCGTTTTTCCACGTATTTTACATTATTTTTGCATTAAATTGCATAGCTTCACTTTAAATCGTTTTCAGTTGCGGCAAGCTATGACGTCATTGTGTATACATGGTTAAAGCATTTCTAAAGAGAACTTTCGCAATTTAATTGATGAAAAAGGTATGAAATAACATAGAAAATCGGGGTTTTAAAGAGGTGAAAATCAAATATTCTATGCCACTTTAGCTTTAAATCAAGAATTGTTGTGCAAAATGAAAGAGAAATATAGTAAAAAAATGATAAGTTTAAATTTCAGCTTTGATGATGGATATCTGGAGAACGAAACGTTTCCGCCAAAAAATTCTAGACTCGTAATCAGCGACCCAAAAACCCCGTATCCCAAATTTCGTCAAAATCGGAGTTGCTGCAAGTTTCTAAAAATTACCATATATGTGTACCAAAAGGCTTGGATAGATTATCCAGTAATATTTATTAATAAATAAATAAAGTCTTACCACTACTCATTTCATATTATGCAAATGTTCCAATTTTTTTTTAGGTGCCCTAGCGTTAGTATTGCTAGGATCAAATGGAGTTACATTAAAAGAAATATCAGAATTGGTGGGAGTTGCCTCAGGAATTCCAGATTTAAGCTCTAAATCACAAATCGTTCATGAACAGTATTCAAGAATTATTCAAAAATTAATTATGTCACCTCTGGATTTACTATTGGAGAGACAGTTAACGTTGCCACCGCAGTATTTGTTCAATCAGGTATATCCAGTAAGTGTTAATATCAGAAAAACTAATAAATAATCTTACTCTGTTTAGCACACATTAATTTAATGTGAGATGTGGATGAAAAATAACCGATTATTTATTGACATTACTAAAGAAATACTGTTAAAATTGGGTAAAAAAAATCTTGTACAGTAACTGGAATAATTGAAGAGAGGAAGTGGTAATTGATCTAAGTACAAAAATATTTTTTTTGTCTTTTGACCATTAATATGTGACAGCCTCAATATTCCACTATAAAATGCAGTGCCAATTTTAACCTAGTGATTGCAAAAGAGGTCCGAAGTTGAGGCTATCCTTATGTTCAGCATTATATTCTTTACTTATTTCTTTAATTTCTGAGAATTTTTAATTTTGGCACTTAAATCAATTAGCACTACCACTCTACAATTATTAAACCACCAATTAAAAACTTAATTTTTATTTCTCAGAAAATTTTATTTTAGTAAAAATCTCCGCATACGCCTAAATTGATCACAAAAAGTAATCAAAGTTTAAATCAATCCTAGCATGTATAGAAGGAACAGTTTAAAAATGTAAATTCGGTGCTCTTTGATAAGAAAAAAATCACAAAAGTTTAAAGCAAATAAATCGGCATGCTTGTCTTCGCGGCCACCCTTGCTATATTTCTTTGATAATATGCCGGTTGATGCAGGTGCATCGCACTATGGGATAGAAATTAATTTTTATGGTCAAAATTCTGAAACTTACCAATCTAACCTTAAAATGGGGTGCTTTACTGGAAAATATTATACAATTATTACAAATGCTTTTTGGAAACCTAAAATTATTTTTATTGAACAAAATAAACTAAAATGTCAGCTTGTTTGGTTAATTTGGTAGTATTCTAATCAGTAATCCGATGATTATTATGTTATATGATATACAGGGTACGACAATAGAGTATGATTTTTTTAAATGAAATACCCTGAATATTATATCACCACCAAAAAAATATTAAATTTTAAAATGGAAAACCTTGTAAATTATAAAAAATCTTGTATCTGCCCTTAGCACTCAGAAGTAGCAAAAAGTAGGAAGGCAATTGTAAGTACAAAAACTGATAAAGAAAAAGGTAAAAAAATCTTTGACAAAAGTAGCGAGACTTCGCCGAGACTGCATCGGAAAACACAACAATAGCTCTTATTATTTAAACTCTTTTAGTTTTTAGTAATCAAGGGTAAGAATAAACTAAGGAGATTAAATGCTGTATATTTATGTTTACTTAAAATACATTTTTCAAGTTTCTTATTACCTCAATAGAAGTCGTCATATCCATTTATAATTTGGCGTACATGTAGTTTGAGAGTATCTACTTTGAAATACACAGCATGAGCCATTAAAATTTCAAAGGTTGCTTTTTGGCCAAAATAATGGATTTCTATCCCATAGTGTATTGGCGCGTGGCTGTAAAGGGTACCGGCGCCTTTGCATAAAATATTTCGATTGCAGGCTGTCTTTTATGTTTTTGTATTATTTTCAAAGGGTACCGAATTTGCGCTTTTAAAATGTTCTTACTATACAGGGTGGCGAATTGAAGGCGACCTTGAAGGGTATAGCGAAAACTAAAGAGGTACCGCAAATCTGATTGCACATCTCGATTTTGATTTTTAAGACAAAGTCAGTGGCAAAAAGTAAATGCATGGCTAACTTGATTCTGTTTTGGGAGATACAGAGTGTTTGTCAAATCTTGTCAATTTGACTCGGCACGTGTAACTTGTTTAGATATTAGAGATTGAAACAAAATATAAATTAATAACTTTTAGGGATCTTTACGTAAAATTTAGTGACGTTACCTATATTTTTCCATTAAATTTTATTTTATAGTTATAACACAAATTTGGGTTGTTTTAAAAGAACATCCTGTATATTTATTCACCAATAAAAGGCCGTCTTAAAGTTCATAAAAAACACATTGGATATATTTAATTTGTCATAGTTTCGAAAATATAGTCATCGTCAGGAGTTCAATAATAAAATGGCATTTTTAATTAAACACTCTGTATTTTTTCATCATTAACAAGCCATTTTAAGACCTTTAAGAATTTACCACATTTAAAAACTTTGTATCTCAAAATTCTTCAGGTTAGCCACAATTTAGTTTCACCACTCAATCGTTTTGAAATTTTGAGATTGTGCAATCAGATTTTTCTGTCTCTATTAATTTTTGCTATACCTGCAAGGCGCCACCCTGTACGAGGTAAATGCAAATATATATACAGGGGTGGCCCACCATATTCGACACGGTCTGTGGCTGGATAACCATGGGGTTTTAAAAAAGTAAATACTGAAACTTATACAGGTCGGATAAGGCCACAGTATAAAATTATTTTACTCTATACAGGATGTCTCAAAAAAGTGTGACGTATCAAAGTTATATTTTTTTAAATGGAACACCCTATATTTTATAACGGTTTTAGATTTTTTTTTTTTTATCTCTGGACAAACCACGAAGGCTAAAAGCCTAATTACTAACGTACCGTGGGTGTTCAGCAGGTTCCACAACCTAGAAACTCTAGGGATAAAAGAACGAACAAAGTGGAAAGTTCGGGGCCTGTCCAGTTGGACCGTATAGGGATGCCTACGCGCAGAACTACGAGTTTCTCTGTTGGGAACCGTAAGTGGAGGAACTATACTGGACAATTCTTCCGAGCAGAAGCCATGGAAGTACCTATAAAAAAGCGATAAATCCCCCACAGCCCGACGATGTGCAAGAGAGGGTAAGCCTTTCTGTAAGTGAAGGATCATTAATGAGGACGAATAGCTCTTCTTTGAATAGAATCAAGAATGCTTAGGGTTGTGGGGGACGCCATGCCCCAGATATGAGAACAATATTCCAAGGGAGGTCGGATTTGGGACACATATAAAGTGTATAAATTAGAAGGAAAAAAATACTTTTTGGCTCAAAGAGAAATCCAAGCTTTTTGAAGCTGACGTGGCTATAGATACAATGTGTTTATGCCAGTTAAGGTTACTTTCAAATGTGACGCCCACAAGATTAAAGGAACATGATTGTGTTTTGGATGCATTAAAATGGAAGAGATTTTTAGCGCCCCAATCCAATATTAAATTAAGATCCTGCGAAAGAGATATCTGCATCGCTCTGCGTTTGTTTTCCAAATCAGGTTTAGTAATGGGTTTAGGAACCTGAAAACTATAGTGAAGGAGTACTATCGTCGGCGAAACTATGAATGGAATTAGTTGTGGACGAGAGAAGGTCGTTGATGTGAAGAAGAAACAATGTTGGTGCCAGAACTGAGCCCTGAGGGACTCCAGCATTTACTTGGTGAAAGCTTGAAGATTCTACATAAAAAAATAATTTAAGTTTCTTAATAGTACCAAGTGCCTAATTTTATTCGTTTTTGTGATATTTAATTTTTTTTTCAAAATGCAGAGGTGCAATTAAATTAATTTTATTTTAACAATATAAACTCCTTAAACTTTAAAATTTATTACAAGATTAGGAAAAGTCTGCCTTATCATACGTAGGACATATCAAGATCATAGATTATACAGGGAGATCAAAAAATAATTTCAATTTTCTAGAAAGTCAAATTGCAATATCTCTCTTATTTTAAATGGAACTCCCTGTATTTTTTTACACCACATGATGACAAACCAAATGCTTTTTCAAATGGTGTATAGGTTGCCTATACCTATCTTTTATACTTCTTAAGTAAATTCCATTTTAACATATTTTTATTCCAAATATCTATTTAAATGTAAGTAGGCTGTGATATAGCTATGCCTATTTACTAAGCCGTTATTGCAAAATGTAAATTTGTTGAAAAAAAAACACAAAATTAAAAGATTTTTGTATTATCTGTCACTATTTTTAAAATTCACAGAAAAAAAAATCATAAGTTGCTTATAATGCTACTTCCAATAACACTTATTTCAGCTGAATGTGGTAATGATAAAACTTCCTAATAACGCCTCTGGTCAGTTATGACGACATTTTGTGACCTATAACTCGTTTCTTCCATTATCCATAATCACTGTGTCAAATTTTTTAAAGCAACTATTAAGGTTATCAGATGGTTTCTCCTGGAATATTTTTCAGGATTAACTCTAGACTAAAGTAAACCATTTTTTTCACATCCTACCAGTATTATATCATCTTGTTGTTGTAGAAGAAGGGTTTTTATTTAAAATCATTGAAATTTCTTTTAAACTGACTAAAAAACTAGTAATCAATAAATGGTCGTTGTTATTTTCTTAAGAAAAATATTAATGGCTGCTATGTCACAGCCAACTTTAATTTAAATAAACATTTGGACTAAACATTTGTAAAAACAGATTTTACTAAAAAAGCACAAAAGATAGGTATAGGCAACCTATACACCATTTGAAAGAGTATTTTATTTGTCATCATGTGACTTAAAAAATACAGGGTGTTCCATTTAAGATAAGAGAGATATGGCTATTTGATTTTCTGAAAAATTGAAATTATTTTTTGATCACCCTGTACAATATTTGATCTTGATTTGACCTACGTATGATAGGGTAGACTTTTTCTAATCTTGTTAAACATTTTAAAGTTTAAAGTGTTAAAAGTGTTAAAGTAAAATCAATCTAATTTTACCTCTGCATTTTTCAAAAAAATAAATATCACAAAAACAAATAAAATTAGACACTTAGTACTATAAACAAACTTGAGTTAATTTTTAAAGTGGAATCTAAAACCGTTATGAAATATAGGGTGTTCCAACAAAATGGTTTTTAAAAACTTGTTTAGAATTACAAGTTATGGCAAAGTTAAAATCCTCCTTCTTAAAAATCAAAAATTAAATATACTTTTCCAACTTACCCCATATAGTATTTGAATTAAACTAAATTGTTATCAATGATCCTTATTGACGTTTATTTACGAAAAATAAAAACTATTTGTGATTCCTAAAGCATTTAAATTAATTTAAGTTGCTTAAAATAACACAGGTAAATTTCTGCTTCTTTTTGGTTCATTAAAGCTAAAATTAAAAAGTTTATCATTGTATATTCGAAATTATCCACTTTAAAATTAAGATAATCCGTCATATTTTACCCTCAGGAATTTGTGGTTCACACCTTTTAGAGACACTCTGTATTCTCTTGTTTAATGCTCCCAAATGAAAAGGGTGTGGTTGTGTGTAAAATTATAGGAAGAAGAAATAAAAGTGGTGTTTTTCGTGCAATATTTTAATAGAATCTTACAAAGCGTAGCTTTCGGTAAAACCATCATTCGGTCAACAAAAGTTTAAATAATTAATAGTTTAAAAAAAACTAAAAAAACACGCTTTTATATGCAACCGAACTAAAAATTAGAAAATAATTTTTCATTAAAAAAATATTGTCATTTCATAGTAAAAAGCGTGGGGTGCATTTTACTATTTTTCATAACTTTTCCATCATAGATATTTGCAAATATAATAATTATAACATTTAATATATTTATCACCCCACGCTTTTTACTATGAAATGACAATATTTTTTTAATGAAAAATTATTCTCTAATTTTTAGTTCGGTTGCATATAAAAGCGTGTTTTTAGTTTTTTTAAACTATTAATTATTTTTCATTTTTTAGTTTCTGCTACTCTTTGACAAAATGGCGAAAACATTTTTTAATGAACAAGAGTGGCAAATTTTAAAATTTTTCCAACAGATTGCAACTCACTAAAAATTTCTTCTTCATTAAGTAGCAAAGTTTGAAATTTTGCCAACAGATGGCAATCCAGGCAATGTTTGGACCGTTGCCAATATATTGCAACCCACTAAAAAATTTCTTCTTCATTTAATAGCAAAGTTTGAAATGTTGCCAACAGATGGCAACCTAGGTGTTGTTTTTATAATATAATGGAATTTTTTTCCTGGCGATCCAAAAAAGATAACGGGATACTGTTTGCAGATTATTGCATTGTCATGTTTCCTTAATACGTGTGCAAAGTTTCAAAGAAATCGAATAGCTGCAAGTTGGTTAAAATTAGGCTCAAAGATTCCGTTACATAGCCAGATAGTTACAACCCAAGTTAATAAAAGCGTGTTAACGGCATTTATTAACTGTTATTGTTCATAAAAATTGAACACCAATGGTGCAACTAACCCTATATTTTTATTGTTCATAAAAATTGAACACCAATGGTGCAACTAACCAAATTGTGTAATAATTAATAGTTTAAAAAAACTAAAAAACACGCTTTTATATGCAACCGAACTAAAAATTAAAAAATAATTTTTCATTAAAAAAAATATTTTCACTTCATAGTAAAAAGCGTGGGGTGCTTAATATATTAAATGTTATAATTATTATATTTGCCAATATCTATGATGGAAAAGTTATGAAAAAATAGTAAAATGCACCCCACGCTTTTTACTATGAAGTGAAAATATTTTTTTAATGAAAAATTATTTTTTAATTTTAGTTCGGTTGCATATAAAAGCGTGTTTTTTAGTTTTTTTAAACTATTAATTATTTTTCATTTTTTAGTTCGTTATATTGCACAAAATTCTTAATATAACAGTTAATTAGAACATACTATTTAATTAAGCAGCAAAAGAAAATAACCAGCCCCCTATGAAATGACAATGGTACCAAATTTTAAAATTTGCAAAAGATTGCAACTCACTAAAAAATTTCTTCTTCATTAAGTAGCAAAGTTTCAAATTTTGCCAACAGATGGCAATCCAGGCAATGTTTGGACCGTTGCCAACATTTTACAATCCACTAAAAAATTTCTTCCTCATTTAATAGCAAAGTTTGAAATTTTTCCAACAGATGGCATCCTAGGTGTTGTTTTTATAATATAATGGAATTTTTTTTCCTGGCGATTAAAAAAAAGATAAAGGGATACTGTTTGCAGATTATTGCATTGTCATGGGTCCTTAATACGTGTGCAAAGTTTCAAAGAAATCGAATAGCTGTAAGTTGGTTAAAATTAGGCTCAAAGATTCCGTTACATAGGCAGCCAGATAGATAGTTACAACCCAAGTTAATAAAAGCGTGTTAAAAACTAAAAAATTTCTTCTTCATTTAATAGCAAAGTTTGAAATGTTGCCAACAGATGGCATCCTAGGTGTTGTTTTTATAATATAATGGAATTTTTTTCCTGGCGATTCAAAAAGAGATAACGGGATACTGTTTTTAAATTATTGCATCTTCATCGGTCCTTGACACGTGTGCAAAGTTTCAAAGAAATCGAATAGCTGGAAGTTGGTTAAAATTAGGCTCAAAGATTCCGTTACAAACATAGATAGATAGTTACAACCCAAGTTAATAAAAGCGTGTTAAAAACAGTCACATTATAAACAAACAAGTCAACTATAACGCAGGAAGTGTCGTCAGCAAACTGAAAAACAAAATCTAAGCCTAGCGAATCTCCTAGTTCATTACCATATATTAGAAATACTATCGGTCCTAGTATTGACCCCTGAGTGACCCCAGAAGATACTGGTAAAGGTTCAGAGTAAACCACATTTTTTAAACCAGAATTATAAAAAGTTATACATACCCTTAGCTATAGAATATAGCTAAATATGCTACTAACTTTCTTAACTTAGAATTTTTATGATTTAATCGAAAAAAACTCTTTGTGTTTTAATTAATCATATATTTATTTAGATAAGACCCTTGTATAAATCTACTGCAGAGGATTTGTACCATAGCAGTGTTTTAAATGTGGACTTCCGTGGAAATTCCAATTCGGCATTTACTCAAGTCAATAGGTGGATTGAACACAATACAAATGGCAAAATAAAAACGATTTTAGATGAGCTGCCCTCAAGCGACACAAAAGTAATTCTAGCCAGTGCTCTTTATTTTTAAAGCAGAGTGGGAAACTCATTTTTTCGAAGGCTCTACTAAAAGGTAAGTTTATTTGTACAAAATAATTTATATATTTAAAACGCAAAGCTATGATTTTTAGACACTTTGTCAGAGACTTCTACTGCACTGATTTATATCATCTTTTTTTTTTTAATGATCCTCCAGTTACTGAGACGTCTCAATGTTACTTTTTTAAATATTTTATGGCCTATTTTTTCTAAAAATAAAAAAAAATGTACAATATGCCTATTTAAAGCGGGTCGGCAACCAGTGATACACCTAGAGTAATATGTTTTGTGGATTGCCTATTTTACGTTGCTAGTAGTTTACTTGTTTATAAGCGATTTCGGTTGGATAGGGGAAATGTGCCCGAGTTGGCATACATTTCGTAATTATTTTATTTCTAAGTTATTTTTACGAGCTAAAACTTGGTAGTTAAATAAATAAATACCTAGCCTAACAATAACAAATATTAATAGAGCCCTAACAGTGTTGTTAAGTTAAGTATATATTTTTTAAACCTCACCTCGGTATGCCATCTCGGGCTGAATGTTCCGGGTAAGATGGCATAGGGTATGCCATCTTGCCCAAACTACACAGTTGTTTGCAGTAAATAAATATAATATGGGATTTAATTTTCAAACAAAGTTTATTTAACAAAAAATAAAAATGAAATAAATGTAATGCAGACTTATGCAGTATTAATACCTAAAACAAAAATTAAAAGAACACAAATTTTGTTGATAAAAAAAAGCTAAGTTAAAAAAAAGTAGGGAAGGGGTACCTAAGCTAAACACAAATTTCACATATATACTGTTTTGTTGTAAAGGAGCAATCTGCACATTCGCAGTGGGCCCACTTATTACAAGACATGCAACGAATCCATTTTTCATTTGGTTTGGAGTGAGAAAATTCTTCATTGCAAAAGATGCAGGCTGTATCTTCTTCATCGTCACTGATCTCTGTTGATTGATCTTGCATATTTGGTATTAAACTGTTTGCAATTGTAGCAGTTTTCTAGGTGCAGGTTTAGTTTTGAGATCAGTATCATGAAAAATTTTTAGTTGCACTTTTTTTGCCTCTTTTCTTTTTAGCTCAGCATTTTTTTCAGCAGTTTTCATTTTTAAAAGTTCCATTTCGGGTGTTGTGTTCAAGACGCCATATTTAGAATGGTTGTTCCGTTTTCTTTTGTTGTTCGTACCAGTAGCTTTTGGTAAAGGTGAAATTTCTGAGTTTAGGATTAAGGAAGATGTTGCTTGTAATTGATTTGTTTTATTAGTTTGTATGCCAGATGGTCCGGCTACCTGCGAATTACCTTCGGTATTGAAATTCCTATTTTTTTGCTCTACATTGCTTTTCTTTTCTGTGGTTTTCTCGTTATTATTCGGTTCTTCAATATTCGGATTGTACTCAGAATTGGTGGTTTCCGCAGGCTCAAACATCCAATCCGGAAAAACATCTTTATTAAAAGGGTATATACCAGTTTTAAGAAACCCTTTTTCAGCATTGCTCATAGTAGCTGCTTTCTGGTAGGCAGCTTTAAAAATCTTTCCTACCTGAAAATGACTGACCACCCTTCCAGGATTCTGTTTTAACCAGTTTGTAATTTCCTGATTGTAGTAGTTCGAGAGTGGCCCAAAGAATGTGACATCTAATGGCTGTACCCTATGGGTACAGTGTGGTGGAAAACAAAATAGGATGATGCCTTTACTTTTCGCATAAATCTGGCACTCTAACGATTTGTGGCTTATATGCCCATCTAGTACCAGCAACACTTTGTCGGTTTCTGTAGGTTTTACAGTTTCAGCAAAAAATTTAAGCCACTTTAAAAAATTTCGGAAGTTGTCCATCCGTTCTCCTGAGCAAAACCAATTGAACCAGGAGGAGAATCGTCCAATAATTCGATTTTCATATTTCTGCGCGGAAATATAAAACACGGTGGTAAATAGGACCCGGAAGCACTCATTGCACAAATGACTGTTAAATGTTGCCCACGTTCCGCACTACTTAATACCCCCACTTGTTTTTTTCCTTTGGTTGCATACACCTTACAATTTTTGAAGCAACTGTACTAAGACCACTTTCATCCATATTCCAAATTTTTGTCGGATTATAATTAACTTGTTCCAAAACTCCTTCCAACTGTTCAAAATATTTTCCTATTTGTACTCTATTAAACGCACGTGCTCTGGCAGAAGAGGTTGACTCCGGTAACCTAAGTGAAATAGTCGGATTGCGCTTGGTAAATCTCTTCAACCAATCCCAGCCAGCCAACTTCCTCTCAGAATTAAACGAGTGTTTAATGTTGTTTTGGACCGCCATTTCATATGCAAGTTTGCGTACCTCTAAAGTCGTAAATCCAAAGAACCTAGCTTCCATGTTTTTAATATGGTCAACGAGGAGGCTCTCCATAGTATCATCAAAGGTTGGTCTTTTTCCACCCAAATAGTTTTTTTCTGCTCCTACACTAAATTTATTTGTTCCCTGACAGCGTCGTCGTAATGTGCCAAAAGGAACACTGTAGGTTTTGGATGCTAACAACCAGCCCATTGTTCCAGATTTAACAGCTCTTATTGCTGATTTCATATTATCTTCGTCCCATTGAAGACGATTACCTTTTTCGTTGGTATTTTCCAACCATTTTTATAAAATCTGCAACAAAAAAAAACAAAACATTAATTTTGTTACGTAAGGGCGAGTTGGCATATTATGCCAACTAGCCCCAAACTATAGTATGCCAACTCGTCCGAAAACTTTTTTTAAAAAATAAGAACGATTTACTCACAACCACTATTCAAAAAGGCAACGGTTATACCATAGAGTTGTAAGGTTAGGTTTACAAAATCGAGTAACGTTTATTAAAATTTAAAAAATATTAGGGGGTTCAAGTATTGTAGTAAGTTATAAAAGTAAATCAAACATTTCTTACCTTGAAAAAACCAATATTGCAATTAAAGTCCTTTTTAGAATCGGAAGACGCCACAAACACATTTATCGGCTTGTACACAATAGGTAAACAGAAGAAGAAGGTTAATTGCGCCGCAAACTTTTTAGATGCCGAAAAAATACCAGTATGCCAACTCGTCCGGTATGCCATCTCAGGCACATTTCCCCTACCCCACGTTGGCTGGTTAAATACTTCGGGTAAATACCTATCAAATAATTTTAGATAACAAAATAGTGACGTCACGTACCCTCTTAGAGTTGTTAAATGTTATACCATGTCTGGGGGTCGGTAGATGGCTTGGTATGCTTTATTTGAATGCCTTATTAAGAAATATCGCCAAATTATTTCCAAATAAAATGGTAAACTTTTATCGAATGCGTGAATATGAACTTGTAACTTCTTATTTGTGAACATTTTATTGTAAAGTAATTAATATAATATTTTCCTAATTTCAGACGTCCATTTTTTGTAAATGGAATAAATTCAGCAAGCCTTCACGAAGTCGATATGATGTCCATTGGTGGAGAGTTTCCCTATTATAAGGACCCCGATTTAGGCTGCGAGATTCTGGGTTTGCCCTATAAGGGCCGAAAAAGTACAATGTACATTGTAAAACCTTTTGAATCAGACAAAAATAAATTGCATAAATTGGCCAGTCAGTTAACCGAAACAGATTTGGACAAATTAGTTGGCAATGTAAAGCAAACTGGAGTTTTAATTGTGTTTCCAAAAATGACGATTGAAAGCACAATTAATCTAAAAAGTCTTTGGAAAGTTTGGGTGTTAAGTAAGTACAACAAAAAATGCAATGTTAACTAACTTTTTAACCATGTATTTTACCATTAAGCAGTTTTATTACTTCTGACCTTCTCTCTTTACAATAATTTTGCTTATAGTGTTTTCAACATGCACAAACCTTTATGAATTGAAGTTTTTATTAATCACAAATATATATCTTCTAGGTGTATAACATGTCATTTTTACTAATAAATTAATAAGATAAAATAAAAGTGTGTACATTATACATTAAACAAAAAAAGTCACAAACAATATAGGGACACAAGAAAAAAGAGACAAAACACATTTTTCCTTCTATGGAAGCCTTCATTGAAGAATTCATCCAGTGAGTAGTAGGCTCTTGGCACCAGAAGTCCATTCAAATACCGCTTTATTCTCATTACATTATGATTTCTAATTTCGATAGGGATTTTATTATAGTGTATTTTCCCACCAGGTTTCAGACAGCGCTGGACATTGGGAGTTTTTATATACATTTTGTCAGATAATTTTTTTGCATTTTTAATTGTTATCTTAAAATGGTTTTAAAAATGTTTATATGTACCTAGAGCTATTTCTTCCCGACGCATTTTACAATACAGATATCTTTTAGTTTTTGAAAGATTTTTAGTTTCTTGGATAATCCATGAATTGTTTTTGAGTTCTTAATTTTTAATTTGTTTCAGTGGAAATAATAAATTCAAATGTGTAATTTATATGTAAAAATATATTATATGCTTTATACACATCAGTAGCAGAGTATACATGATCCCAGTTTGGTACCCAACAATTCTCGTTTAAACTGTTTTATCTTTCCTTCGAAGAAAATCCTTTTTTTCTATTTATACCGGCTCAAATTGCAGAGCACCAAGGACAGAAACCTCCACGATTTGCCTCTCATGATCCGAAAGTCCACTCGTCACTACATAGCTCCTTGGTCCTTATTCTTGAAAGTAGAGAACAGCGTTCTTATGAGAAAAGTGGGTGGAGTTCTCTCGAAAAGCTTAAGTAGGTATTCTTGAACGCAATTAATGTTTTAAAGTTACTTGTTATTCTAATTGGTTCTAAAGTTAAAAGTTGATAGGAGATCCATAAAACCTTTTGAATTTATATCATAGTCTAAAAGTGTATTTTAAAATCCCCTACCAGAATTTGAGTATATTGTATAAAGTTACTTAATAGTAAATTCAGAATATCTGGCCAAACTGATAGAAACATTTACCTTACCCGAAGGAGGGCTATAAATATAGATAACCACTGTTTTGAAGGGCCTACTCATCATGGCTGTAACTTCTTTTTTTCCTTCCACGCTTCACTCCTCAATGTTAGTTGGTTCCATAGCTTATGTTAGATAAAATTTTATTACTGTACAAGGTGTCCTAGAATATATAGGCAATTTGTCGGATTCATAAAGAAGAAATGAAAATAATAATAATTTCCTATAATTGAAGATATGCACGATATTGCTTAGGCGGGATTCATTTATTCAATGTTCTTTTTATTGGGTACACGCCAAATCTATCTGGAAAGAATGGGACCGCTTCGATCCTGGTCCCGGGTAAACAGAGCTGACCCTTGTAGCCCCTTATTGACCCCTATGAACTGGCCGGTCGCCTGAAACATTTTTTTGGGGGGTTTTTCTTTATTTTGTTTTAGACGACCGGCCAGTTCATAGGGGTCAATAGGGCAAATTTGTTAACCCTGTCAAAAATGCACAATTTTTTTATTCTAGTTTTGAAGGTAGTAATAAAATTGTTTGGCAAATTCTATCAGCACTATTATTTCAGAAATGTACTTTTTAAACAACTCATGTATACTGTATGTACCTTTATGTTTTTATCAATAAACATCTGAATTTAGTTAACCTAACAATTTGAACATGTATATTTTAGATCTCTATTTAACCCCAACCAGGCCAATCTAGCTCTTTTATCGCCAGGAGAAGTTTTAGATAAGGTAGATCCAATTTCACCACTTAGCACCAACTTCAACAGAGAAACAACAGGGTAGAAAAGTTTCCTTTGGTGCTAGGACACCACTGCAAGCAGATGCAAACCCGACCATAGAAAGTCGAACTTTGAAACCCTTGACAATATTAGGCAGCTGCTTATTGAACAATCTGCGTGATAACCACTTCCAGAATCCTGGATTGTACGCCGATCAAGTTATACACAAGGTACAAACATTTTAAGACTTTTAATTAATTTATGGTATAAAAATAACAATATTTTATAAAAGAAAAAATCTAGAATAGCTAAAAAGCCTTTGTAAAATTATAATTAAATAAATAATAGTGTTCAACCTGAACATTTATAATTTTGTTATGTCTGTTTGAAATGGGATCCCTCTTAACGTATGCATTATCTAGCTCATATAGTCGAAAATTATGGAACCCTTCAATATCCAGTAAAATGAATGAATGGCAACTAAAAAAACTTTTAGTATTTTTTTTTTGGTGCAGGCTGGACCTAATTTTTCAATTATACTACTTTCTTGGACTTCCATTGTCTTTTTTTTTGATACACGACTTTTCGGCTCTTACCAACAGTTTTCAAGTGATAACTAAATTTACTGTTAAGAAACAACGACTTATACCGGATCAGCTAAATAACTTCATAGGCAATGTAAGAAAAAGAGATATTCTAACGTGAATACCAGCATGTTAACAAATGATTCATCGTAAATCCTTTGTTGTTGCTTTACCATGGCCGATATCAAAATACCAATTTGCTTAACCAGTATACTATCGCTGTTCACCGAGCGAAGTTCAACTGATTTTTCACTGTTAAGCAACGGCTGCCAGATATTTGGGTATGTAGATACTAGGCTTGCTAAATACATTTTTGTTGTTTAAAATCACAGCAGCTTCTTTAAATTTCACGTTTCAACCTCGTTGTGAATATTGTTTGTGTTCTTCTATTCTAATTTCTAGTGGTCTTTTTGTTACTCCAACGTGATAAGTATACGTGGTGGAGCACCACATTCACAGGAAATCTGGTAGGTACAGTTGGTGATTCTGATGTGTTGTTGTCCGGTCTTGTCTTTTCAACTCGTTCTGAATATTGTTTGTGTTCTTTTATTCTAATTTCTAGTGAGGTCTGGGCATAAATTATTTTGACGAGAAAAAAAAAGGTTCTCATCTTTTAAAATCCTTAGTTTACATTCCTTTTTAACACGCTTTTATTAACTTGGGTTGTAACTATCTGGCTGCCTATGTAACGGAATCTTTGAGCCTAATTTTAACCAACTTCCAGCTATTCGATTTCTTTGAAACTTTGCACACGTATTAAGGAAACATGACAATGCAATAATCTGCAAACAGTATCCCGTTATCTTTTTTTAATCGCCAGGAAAAAAATTCCATTATATTATAAAAACAACACCTAGGTTGCCATCTGTTGGCAACATTTCAAACTTTGCTATTAAATGAAGAAGAAATTTTTTAGTGGGTTGCAATATGTTGGCAACGGTCCAAACATTGCCTGATTGCCATCTGTTGGCAAAATTTCAAACTTTGCTACTTAATGAAGAAGAAATTTTTTAGTGAGTTGCAATCTGTTGGAAAAATTTTAAAATTTTCTACTCTTGTTCATTAAAAAAATTTTTCGCCATTTTGTCAAGAGTAGCAAAAAATAAAAATGAAAAATAATTAATAGTTTAAAAACTAAAAACACGCTTTTATATGCAACCGAACTAAAAATTAGAAAATAATTTTTCATTAAAAAAATATTGTCATTTCATAGTAAAAAGCGTGGGGTGATAAATATATTAAATGTTATAATTATTATATTTGCAAATATCTATGATGGAAAAGTTATGAAAAAATAGTAAAATGCACCCCACGCTTTTACTATGAAATGACAATATTTTTTTAATGAAAAATTATTTTCTAATTTTTAGTTCGGTTGCATATAAAAGCGTGTTTTTTTAGTTTTTTTAACTATTGATTATTTCCAAATTATTTTGAGGAGCAAAAAAAAAGTCCTCATCTTTTAAAAACCTTAGTTTACATTCCTTCTCCCCTGAATTATTTTGAGAAGCAAAAAAAGTCCTCATCTTTTAAAACCCTTAGTCTACAATGCTTCTCCCCTAATTATTTTGAGGAGCAAAAAAAGGTTCTCTACCCCCTTTTCACATTGCTTTGATTTAGATATTTCCCTCCTTGCGTCACCACTGATAAGAATGCTCCTCAAAGTGGCCTGAGATTTAGATTTATTAGCAACCCTGCAGGATCTTTTTCTGAAGTTCCTTTAACATACCGCATAGAAATGTTTGGTCTTGTTTAATTTTCTTCAGTTCGGTGGTTCTTGTCTTTTTTTTTTTGTATTTGTCTATTGCTTCCTTTATTAATCTTTCGTTGTATCCATTTTGTTTAAGATCCCTAGTTAAGTTAGTTATCTCACCCTAAGTGAGAGATTCTTTAGTATTGCATAGGGTTACTGGGTTATGGTTAATATACCGTTCGTATGACCCCTTGTTTAGTCCCATTCGAGTGATTCGAGTTTTGGTGTAGGTATTGTCCAGTATGAGTCGGTTTTCTGTATACCGAGGTTTGTATTTGTCCATTATGTCTTTTAACTCAAAACATCCAGGGAAATGCGGAGCCGAGTTTTGCCTCTTCCTCTTGTGCATAGAACCCCATCTGTTACTTGAAGTAGGAACTGCGCAGGCAAAGTCCCTATAGCTCCATCAGTCCATGCAGCGGTAGTGTAGTGCGTTCTGGTAACATGTCATCTTCTCAAAGTTTGGCTTAAATTATGTTTAAAGTACTCTTCCAACCGGTACGTTATTTAGTATGAGCAAAAAGATACCAGCCGAAACGTGGTGTGTATCAGTTAAAATTAAAAACAATGGAAGTCCAAGGCAAGTAGTATTATTGAATACACAAGATTATCTACTACCTTTAAAGAAACGTTGCAAGCCCGGAAACGGAACCTGGCATCAAACAAACTAATCAGAGGATACAAAAAGACTCCTGGCTTACAGACAAAAGAAGATTCCCATATTAAATTTCTACAAGAAGCAAGATATAACAAAGATTAAACCAGTTGGTTGGGTGGCATTATAAGGCAACTTAAATGTACTCTGATTTTAAGGATATTTCAACTTGTACGCAATGAATTGCTTTCTAAACTAAAAGTTTATTTAAAATTGCACTTCTTTTTAGGGTGTATATAGACATAACAGAGAGGGAACTGGAGGCTGCAGCAGCAACCTCCTGTCAGCGTTTATCAAGAGATGGCAGCAAAACAAAATTTCAGAGTGGATGTGCCATTTTTTTCTTCATCAGGACATAGCAAGAAACGAAAACAATTTTGTTTTGGGGATCAGTAGGGCTGCCCACGCCAAGTTATGGAAAGCTCCATTAGCCTACTGAAAATTATTATATAATCTTAGGTTTCATTTCTGTAAAAAAGAAGACTGTTTTATAATAATAATCATGTTTGCAAGCAACTATACAAGGTTATTCACGACGAGTGCCCTATTGGGGCATCTCGGAAACTACTAAGAGATATATATTTTTATAATTTTTGGCGCTTTTGCATGAAGTTTAAGTAATATGCCACTATATTAGTCTTTCTGGAACTTGCTGTTGTAGCAGAAGTGCGTGTCAACTTATTTTAAATGGAACACTCTATATATAATTACATTTTCGGACTTCTGACAAGATTCTAAGCATATTTGTGTATCAAGTGCGATACCTTAGTTTAAGCGCTTTTGACAGGTTTAAAGTGATGAATCAAAAATGACGTTTGCAGGCTCAAAAAAATAATTTTTTTTATTTTTCTTATAATAAACTCCTTAATATTTAATTTGCTATAAAATTTTCTTTTTTAAAAGGAACCCAATTTAAATAAGTTCTTGTAAAAATTTTAAAAAATGATAATACAGAGTGTTTAAAAAATTAGATAAAAAATGAAATTACGAAAATTAGGTGATCTCTAAACTTAGTACAAATTTGGTTGTGATAAACAAGAATTTTATGTACCAAATTAAATAACTAAAGGATTTTTTTAAAGGAAAACAATTACTATTTTTTGGTCTGCAAACGTCATTCTTTTTACAAATTAATTTAAATATGTTAAAAACGCTTAAACTTAGTATAGGACATAATACACAAAATATGCTTAGAAACTTGTGCAGAATCCAAAAATGTAATAATATTTAGGGTGTTTCATTTAAGCAAGTTAAAACGCACTTTTGGTATAACCGAAAGTCCCAGAAAGATAATATTGTTACGGACATTAAAAATAAGTGTTAGTTTATAGAATTGTATGAGTGTTGGGACCTTTTAGTTTAGTCTGGATAATTTATTTGAATAATTTACCTTAGATTTTCCAAGTTCTTTCATCAGCTTCGAAGGTTTCCCGAAAAACGCCCGAATGATCCATTAAGAACTTTATGCCATCCTGTACTATGGAATTTTCACGATATTTCTCGAAGATTCTAGATCATTCTTTACTCTTCCACCATACTATAAAAGGGCGACGGGAAACCTTGGATCAGTCAGTATAAATTCGACTTTTGTGTTGTAAACTTCGAGACATTGACAATTTACGATTTTGCCGTTATTGTAACCATAGTTACGTTACATTAGTTAATAAAGGTATAAAAACGAAGACACGTGTTTTTATACGAGGTGATTAGGAACATTTGGTGTCAGAAGCGGAACGAAGTCACCCGAAGAAAGTGAAGCGGAACGAGATTACCCGAGGAAGCCGAAGTGGTTACGAAGATTGGATGCCAGTAGGAGCAAGAAAGACTGAAGCTATGGAGGAAATATGTGCACTTATGAAACTAATGATAGAAAAACAAGAAGACTTTAAAAACCAAATGAAGTCCAGTTTAGAAGAAATAAAGCTTGAAATTCGAACCAGTCAAGAAGAAATGAAGCAAGAATTAAAAGAGATGATGGTGAAGATCAGAGAAAATCTAAAAGGGGAATTTTATAACGGTCAAGATGAAATGATGTTGCTTGAGTTAAAACTTACCAAAGAGGATGTTAAAGAAGTGGAAGAACAAATGCAGCAGACTGTACAATTGGTTCATAGTCAAGTGCAACAAGTCCAAGATCAAGTTCAACAAGTTAAAGAGCAAATGCAACAGGAAGTTCAACAATTACAGCAGCAATTTAAAAATATTGCCAGTACAGGTGTAGTCTCAGGATGTGGTACTCCAGCAACTGTTCTGAAACCACCAACTTTTGACGGAAAGGTACCGTGGGTTACGTACCTTAGACAATTTGAAGCAGCTGCAAACGGCAACAACTGGAGCCCAACAGAAAGAGCACGAGCTCTTGTACTTGCTCTTCGAGGAAAAGCCATGGAGGTGTTAAGAAACATTCCCGAAGAAAAGTTGTCCGATTATGAATCGATTGTCATGTTTTGGAGATGAGGTACGGCGAAACCCATCTACAAGAAGTCTATAAGGCGCAGCTCCATGGACGAAGACAGAAATACAACGAAAGTCTCCAGGAGTATGAAGCAGATATTGTACATCTAATTAACCTGTCATATCCAGCCTACCCGGAAGAAATAAAACAAGAACTAGCTGTTGGCAGTTTTATTGAAGGTCTACGTGATCCAGATATGAGTCAAGCATTAAGAATGGCCAAGCTTAAGAAAATTTCTGAAGCTCTTGCTTACGCACTTCAGTTTGAAACAGCAAAGCGGACATTCAGAACTCAGGCAAGACTTGGAAGAACAAATTATCCACCAAAGATGGAAATCCAAATAATAATTTGACCAGAGTGATACAGGAGTTGCAAGAAATCATACGTAATCAACAAACTGAAAAAGACAACAGAATTACAATTAGAAAAAGAAATATTATTCGTTGTTGGAAGTGTGGTAAAGAGGGGCATATACAGAGAAATTGTTCCAGTTTTCCGGCCTCTTCCAGTAGTGCAGAAAACTCCCAGTTCAAGAGGCGAGACCTGGCTAAGTGTTACCAAGAACCATCAACAACAACAATTAGGGTATCCCGGTTACAGAACAATGGCTCCAGCTTGGTAGTACCTGGAAATGTATGCGGTCGAGAATGTGAGATGGTACTAGATACTGGTTCTACACATACCATCGTGAGGCCAAATATCTTATCCCACTGCAAAATATTCCGACCTGAGAAGAATTATATTTTGGAAACTGCCAATGGTGAAGTCATACCAGTTCAAGGCATACACGAAGCTAGAATTACCCTAGGAACAACAACATTTACACACGTTGTGTTTGTTGCCGATATAATGGACGAAGTTATTCTCGGCCTTGACATTATGAAAAATCAGATGTTTGTACTAGACCTTCCACAACGGGTACTGAGAACTAACAATGAAGAAATTGTGATGAGATTTCCAAAAAGTAATGAAACAACAATTCGAGAAGTGGTACTTGCAGAAGATGTCACATTACCGCCAAGTTCAGAGAGCGTTATTCAAGCAAGGTTTGAAGACTCAGAAGAAGGGGAAGACATTTCGTTATACAATACGAGAAGACTCAAGGGGTTCACCGAAACTACAGAAGTCATGTAAAGTGGTAACACGGCATAATGAAAGAAGTACATCTAAAAATGCTAAGCCGCTATTAAGACCGTGAAGATACTTGATCGAGACGATCAAAACTTGGGAGGGGCAATGTTACGGACATTAAAAATAAGTGTTAGTTTATAGAATTGTATAAGGTTGGGACCTTTTAGTTTAGTCTGATAATTTATTTGAATAATTTACCTTAGATTTTCCAAGTTCTTTCATCAGTTTCGAAGGTTTCCGAAAACGCCCGAATTATCCATTAAGAACTTTTATGCCATCCTGTACTATGGAATTTTCACGATATTTCTCGAAGATTCTAGATCATTCTTTACTCTTCCACCATACTATAAAAGGGCGACGGGAAACCTTGGATCAGTCAGTATAAATTCGACTTTTGTGTTGTAAACTTCGAGACATTGACAATTTACGATTTTGCCGTTATTGTAACCATAGTTACGTTACATTGTTAATAAAGGTATAATAATTAATAGTTTAAAAAAACTAAAAAACACGCTTTTATATGCAACCGAACTAAAAATTAGAAAATAATTTTTCATTAAAAAAAATATTGTCATTTCATAGTAAAAAGCGTGGGGTGCATTTTACTATTTTTTCATAACTTTTCCATCATAGATATTTGCAAATATAATAATTATAACATTTAATATATTTATCACCCCACGCTTTTTACTATGAAATGACAATATTTTTTTAATGAAAAATTATTTTCTAATTTTTAGTTCGGTTGCATATAAAAGCGTGTTTTTTAGTTTTTAAACTATTAATTATTTTTCATTTTAGTTTCTGCTACTCTTGACAAAATGGCGAAAAAATTCCAACAGATTGCAACTCACTAAAAAATTTCTTCTTCATTAAGTAGCAAATTTTGAAATTTTACCAACAGATGGCAATCCAGGCAACCCACTAAAAATTTCTTCTTCATTTAATAGCAAAGTTTGAAATGTTGCCAACAGATGGCAACCTAGGTGTTGTTTTTATAATATAATGGATTTTTTTTCCTGGCGATCCAAAAAAGATAACGGGATACTGTTTGCAGATTATTGCATTGTCATGTTTCCCTAATACGTGTGCAAAGTTTCAAAGAAATCGAATAGCTGGAAGTTGGTTAAAATTAGGCTCAAAGATTCCGTTACATAGGCAGCCAGATAGATAGTTACAACCCAAGTTAATAAAAGCGTGTTAAAAACGAAGACACGTGTTTTTATACGAGGTGATTTGGAACAATATATTTGCTATGTATAAAGATGTATATTACTTAAGCCTAGCTCCAAAATTTAAAAAATGTATTCGAGATTTTCTAATAGGACACTTAACATACGGTAAATAACCTTGTTTATGTTATTGGTAAGGACTAGGTAAAAAGAGATTATTTACAAAGTTAAAAGTACGTGATTTTTTTAATAAAAAATTTTTATCCTAAGGATGCTTGTTTTTATAATGTACCCATGTGATTTTCTTCTGTAAAACCAATTGACAGACCGGTCTTTGTATCGATGTCATTTTAAAACACGCGAAAGATAATAAAGGGTTTTGTTAATAATAATCTTGTATACAGGGTGTATGTAGTGTGTTGTTATAAAGAATTATTTATGAGCTAATTTTATGAAGAAAAGAACATCAAACATTTTAAAATGTTTTGTTTTTTAAGATGCAGGGAATTAAATTAAAAAATAATAATTTTGAGCACAAATCACATTTACTTTTTGGACTGAGTCAAGTTGGGCTAGATCGTCATATTTAAGCCTCGGAAATTTACAATTTTTGCACCTTTTAAAGACATCCTGTATATTTGTAAAAATATTAGATACCCCAGAAACAAGCCATACTTACGCCACAGCCTCGGTAGTTTGTACTCTTAAGGGCTTGATTGAAACCTGGATATTTTAAAACAATCACTGGCTGAACGACCGCCGGTGGCAAGCAGCTGCTTACAAAAATGTTTGTACAGGTGTAAAGTGCCAGCAACAAATTATAAACCGAAAGTAAAGAAAGGTTAGAGAACGGTTAGCTTACAAAAACCGGTTACGCCAGCATTATAGTCGATTTTTCTAAGTAAAGGTTGATCTAAAAATTTGTTGCTGCTTACAAAAATGTTTGTTGAGGTGTAAAGAGTCAGCAACAAATTATAAACCGAAAGTAAAGAAAAGTTAGAGAACGGTTAACTTACAAAAACCGGTTACGCCAGCATTATAGTCGATTTTTCTAAGTAAAGGTTGATCTAAAAATTTGTTGCTGCTTACAAAAATGTTTGTTGAGGTGTAAAGAGTCAGCAACAAATTATAAACCGAAAGTAAAGAAAGGTTAGAGAACGGTTAGCTTACAAAACCGGTTACGCCAGCATTATAGTCGATTTTTCTAAGTAAAGGTTGATCTAAAAATTTGTTGCTGCTTACAAAAATGTTTGTTGAGGTGTAAAGAGTCAGCAACAAATTATAAACCGAAAGTAAAGAAAGGTTAGAGAACGGTTAGCTTACAAAAACCGGTTACGCCAGCATTATAGTCGATTTTTCTAAGTAAAGGTTGATCTAAAAATTTGTTGCTGCTTACAAAAATGTTTGTTGAGGTGTAAAGAGTCAGCAACAAATTATAAACCGAAAGTAAAGAAAAGTTAGAGAACGGTTAACTTACAAAAACCGGTTACGCCAGAATTATACTCGATTTTTCCAAGTAAAGTTAATCCAAAAATTTGTTGCTGCTTACAAAAATTATTGTCAAGGTGTAAAGTGCCAGCAACAAATTATAAAACCAAAAGTAAAGAAAGGTGAGAGAACGGTTAGCTTACAAAAACCGGTTACGCCAGCATTATAGTCGATTTTTCTAAATAAAGGTTAATCTAAAAATTTGTTGCTGCTTATAAAAATGTTTGTTGAGGTGTAAAGAGTCAGCAACAAATTATAAACCGAAAGTAAAGAAAAGTTAGAGAACGGTTAACTTACAAAAACCGGTTACGCCAGAATTATACTCGATTTTCCAAGTGAAGGTTAATCTAAAAACTTGTTGCTGCACACAAAAATGTTTGTTAAGGTGTAAAGAGTCAGCAACTAATTATAAATCAAAGATTAAGAAGGATTAGAGATCAGTTAACTCACAAAAACCGGTTACGCCATCATTATACTTGATTTTTCGAGGTAAGACTTAATCTAAAAATTTGTTGCTGCACACAAAAATATTTTTTAAGGTGTAAAGAGACAGCAACTAATTATAAATTAAAGATTGAGAATGATTAGAGATCGGTTAACTCACAAAAACCGGTTACGCAATCATTATGCTTGATTTCTCCAGGTAAGACTTAATCTAAAAATTTGTTGCTGCACACAAAAATGTTTATTAAGGTGTAAAGAGTCAGCAACTAATTATAAATCAAAGATTGAGAAGGATTAGAGATCGGTTAACTCACAAAAACCGGTTACGCCCTCATTATACTTGATTTTGGGAGGTGGTAGAGGAGCTTTCCTCGCCTGAGGAGGTACCACCCCACTCACCCTTTAAAGGACCCGTGAAGTCCTAACGGACGTTTCCGGTTCTGGGTAAGTGAGTCAGTTTTCCTTCTTCCTTCTTTTTTCTTTTCTTTTTTTTTTCCTTTTACCCCAAAATTATGTAAAAATGATGGCGGCACACCCGGGAGTAAAACATTCCGGAGGTAAAATACCCCTCCATTCGGATCTCCGGGCGAGGGGTGCATCCGGGGGCCTTCATCGAAAGGTTTAATTTCCTTTGCAAATATATGTGGGCTTAACACCAATATAAACTCCGTTCACCATCACCTTGAGTCATCTAAGCCCCACATACTGTTTCTAACGGAGACACAAATAAGTTCTAAAACTTCAACCAGCCACCTTCTCTTCCCAGGCTACGAACTTATTCCGTCTTTTCGCCCACATGGGGGCGTGTGTGCTTACGTTCGCAACGATCTGGCTTGTGCTCGAGTTTCTAATCTTGAATCGGGTAGGCCCGATGTCCTTTAGCTCAAACTTTCCCTTAGGTCTTCTACTAAATTTATCTGTTGTTTGTACCGATCTCCATCTGACAATTCCTATGTCGAATTCTTTGACTTTCTTTCAACAAAGACCGACAATATCATTTCCCAGTTTCCAATGGCCGAAGTAATCGTGCTTGGCGATTTCAATGTCCATAATAAGGATTGGCTAGGCTCTTCAAAAACTGACCCTCAAGGCAGAGCAGCCGAAATCTTCGCAGTCAGTAATTCTCTTACCAACCTTATTATGACTCCTACCTACTTTCCTAGAGTGCCAAATTATAGCTCAAACCCCTTAGATCTTTTTCTTACTTCTAACCCTGAACTTTAAGAAGCATCTGTTACTGCCCCTCTAGGTCGCTCAGATCATGGCTTGGTTACTGTATCTTTACTTTGTACATCCTGAGGTAAATGAATCCATGCCATCACGCACCGTATGGCACTACAACTCAGCCGACTGGGATGGCCTTAGGGACTTTTTCGCCACGTACCCTTGGGACACTATCTGCTTTTCTTCCCAGGATCCTTCCGAAATCTGTAACCAACTGACCGAGTCAATTCTATTGGGCGTTGAAACCTATGTACCTCACACCAAGAAAACCATCAAACCCTCTAATCACAAACCTTGGTTCACTAAAACATGTGACAAAGCTAGAATTTTAAAAGTTCAGGCTCACAAGAAGTTTCTACAGGATCCTAGTCCAGAAAACCGACTGGCCAGCATTGAAGCAAGAAACCACTACCACCAAACAATCTCAGACGCCAAGGACTCCTTTGATAACCGTATAAAAACAAAGTACTTTCTTGCTCAAATGGCAGTAAATCCTTCTGGTCCTTTGCCAAAAACATCAGTAGAAATTTCTGTACCAGTTCTTTCCACCATTAACTTTGGAAGATAAAATTATTTATACATCTAAAGGAAAGGCCGAACTATTTGCTAAACAATTTGCTGCCAATTCAACCCTTCATCCACCTGTCAATCATCCAATTCCAACTGTTCCCCAGTTCCTCACAAAATGCCCAATATTATTTTTAAGGTAAAACACATTAAGCGTATCCTTTCTTCTCTTAACACCAAGAAATCGTCTGGGCTAGATGGAATACCAGCAATCGTTTTAAAAAAATGTGCTCCTGAACTTGCACCTATTTTAACCAGGCTCTTTCGAATTTCTTATGACACGAGTATATTTCCAGACAGCTGGAGAGCTGCACGTGTCCAGCCTATTCCCAAGAAAGGATCTAAATCTCTTTCCATCCAACTATAGACCTATTTCACTGCTCTCAATGCTTTGTAAAGTAATGGAGAAATCCATTAACTCGCAAATTCTCAGGTACTTGGAAAAACATAAAATTTTACATGACAGGCAATACGGATTTCGTCACAAGAGATCTACAGCAGATCTTCTTTCCTTCGTTTCACACAACTGGAAAAAGTCTCTTGAGTTTCTAGGTGAGTCCCAGATCGTTGCTCTTGATATATCTAAAGCTTTCGACCAAGTCTGGCATGACGCGCTTCTTAATAAACTTCCCTCCTACGGTCTTCCAACTAAACTCTGCTCTTGGCTCTCCAGTTATCTTTCTAATCGACGTATATCAGTCATTGTTGATGGCCACTCTTCAAGCTTTCACGAAATTAATGCTGGAGTGCCTCAGGGTTCAGTACTAGCACCAACTTTGTTTCTTCTTCACATCAACGACCTTCTTTCTTCCACAACCAATCCCATTCATAGTTATGCTGCCGATAGTACCCTTCACTCCACTTTTCAGGTTCCCAAACCAATCTCTCAACCCGACTTGGAAAGCAAACGCAGAGCGATGCAGATATCTCTTTCACAGGATCTCAATTTGATATTGGATTGGGGCGCCAAAAATCTCGTTCAATTTAATGCATCCAAAACACAATCGTGTTCCTTGTCGCGAAAAAATCATCAAACACTCATCCTTTGCTTATGAGTGGCCAGGTTTTGCAGAGCGGGGACACATTTAACCTTGTGGGCATCACATTTGAGAATAACCTTAACTGGCATAAACACATTGTATCTATAGCCACCGCGGCTTCAAAAAAGCTTGGATTTCTTTTCCGAGCCAAAAGTATTTTTCTCCTTCTAATTTATACACTTTGTATGTGTCCCAAATTCGACCCTCTCTGGAATATTGTTCTCATGTCTGGGGAATGGCATCCCCACAACTCTCAGCATTCTTGATGCCATTCAAAGAAGGGCTGTTCGTCTTATTAATGATCCTTTACTTACTCAAAGACTTCCTTCTTGCTCATCGTCGAGCTGTGGGAGATCTATCGCTCTTCTATAGATACTTTTACGGCTTCTGTTCCGACGAATTGTCCAGTATAGTCCCTCCTCTTGCAGTTCCCAACAGAGAAACTCGTGGTGCCGCGCGTATGCATCCCTATACAGTTCAATTGACAGGCCCCGAACTTCCCATTGTTCGTGTTCTTTATCCCTAGAGTTTCTAGACTGTGGAACCTGCCGCGTGGAGGTCTCTTCCTTCCCCCCAAATCTTCAAGTTTTTAAATCCGTGTTAACAAACTCTTCTTACTTCCTGCTTAAGACAATCACTTGCATGTTAGCATTAGAGGCCAGCTGTGATTATCCAAAGATAAGTATTTTTGCAAGACTTAACTTAAAAACTCTTGTTTGCTGTACACAAAAATGTTATATATTATATGTAAAGAGTCAGTAACTAATTATAAATCAAAGACAAGAAGTTATTTCTTCACTAGTTAAAGTTTGATTGGTTATTTCTGTCCTGCACGCCGCTAACTCAGCACTGTTGGTTTTTCGATTAGTAAGTTGTGTGTTTCATCAGTTATTGTGTCCGCACGCCGCCATAACCTTCCAAATGCATTTCAGTTAGCTTTTTTTCAGATTAGTTACGGAGTTTCGATGAAGGCTTTCGTACTGTAACGTTGCTAACTCAAGTACGGTTAGTTGCTTCGATGAAGTTGAGTTTCGACATTAGGTTTCTTGGTTTTGTTAGTCGGGGCCGCCGCTGGTCGCTCGAATCGACTATATCTACAAAACTATAAGATTTAGAAAGTATTTTCAGGAGGAAGGTGAAAGAGGACCCCTGAAAGTACCTACTATCGATCCCATTGTAATAAAAAGACTCGTTAGCGGTAAAGCAACAAAAAGTTTTTTCCTTTCCCTACTTAAATACATTTTTCTCTGAAATTTTTTTTTCGAAAGTTGCGGCTTTTTGCGATTACGCTTACTCCACAGTCTTCCAATGAAAGAGACCATTTTTGTCCAAATTTTGAGACGTCGCTTGCAGATAATTCTTTGCAAACTGAAATCGGGAAATCATGGTAAACCTGGTTGTTGGAAAATTAATGTGTTGAACACTTTCTCTGGTAAAGTGCACCATCCAAACGGAATAAAAGCAAGCTTACAGCGCTGCCCTGCATAGTAGTAAATTGAAAACTCACTCTTTGAGAGAATTTTTCGAAATCATATCGCCATTCATTTGTGTGACCCCAACAACTTTGGCTACCAGTAAGATAATAAAAGGTTTCAAATAACTGTCAGTTCTGTTCTGCCATTCTGTTAATTCTGGTTAGTCTGTTGGTTCTGGTTAGTTCTG
>JACEGR010008997.1:0-30977 GCA_014170235.1 Listronotus bonariensis
TATTAATTGTTTATTAGAAAGATCAATAAGTAAATTAAATCTTTTTAGTTCATTTAAACCTATTATACCGTCAAAATATTTATGAAAATCGAAAAGAATAAATGTAATATCGGTGTTACTTTTAAATTCTGTGAATGCAGGAATATCGGCTTTAAAACGTACTTCCTTTTCTCCTGTACCAGTTTTTATAATTGTTGGAAAATGATAAATTTTTTCGGGATAATATTTTTCTACAATAGCGGGTTTAAGTATTGAGTAATAACAACCTGTATCGATTAAAAGTTTGATAGGTGGATTTTTATTTCGATATATGGTAGACTGTTATTAATTTCGGTATGCATTTCAGATGTTAAGTCGCAAAAGGGTTTAGGCTCGTTAAGTAAAAATTTTGTGAATCATTAGGTTCTTGATAAATTTCATTTTGGTCGTAGTTTAAGTAAGAAAAATCGGTGTTATATTGATTGTCAAAATTTTCGTATTGATTGATAGGTATTTCCGGGTTTTGGTTATATTTGTAATTATCATATATATTTTCGTTTTCAACTTGAAATTCGGTGTTATTTGAAGCGTTAGATGTATAGTTCTGTTCGTCAGTTTGAGTGACGTCAGTTTGCGTATTTTGCTCGTCTTGGTCAATTTGATAGAGTTCTTGTGATATGAAATTTCTAGGTCCGGTTTGTTTAAAATGGTTTGATTGATTTGAATTATTATTATTATTATGATTTGGCATGGTGTAACTCGATCGGACGGACATCGGTTCCGGTTTATTTATGGGTGTTTGACCTGTTGGTTTAAAAACATTTTTGGGTGGACCAAAAACTTGTCGATTTGTCGGGTAATGTTTATTTTGAATTTGACGCGGTTGTACATTTATAGGTCCTCGCGGAAATTGCGGATTTGGTGAAAAATTTGGCATTTGTTGTATGGGCCTATTATAAAAATTTGGATTTTGCAAATAATTATTATTATTATTATACATAGGTCTCGGTGTATAATTTAAATTTGGATTAAAATTATTTGGATTTGTATAAGTCATATTTTGGTTAAATTGTCTCATTTGGTTATTTTTTATTGGCATAATTTTTTGTGGTACTGGGCATTTAAAAAGATTCTGAGAATATTGGAAGTTTTCTTCTTCCGTAATTTGAGTCATAGCGGTTTCTAGACAATCAGGATTTTTTAGTCTAATTATGCTTTGTAAATGCCCTGGTAGACCTCGAATGAAAGTCCTTAAACAAACTTGATCATACTGTCTCAAATGAATGATTTTAGTATCTGCATCCATTACGTTTGCAGGTATTGAATTTATTTTTTGAGCTAAATTACTTCTAAGAACTTGTAATCTTTTAGCAAAGTCTAAAGGACGTTCATTTTTGAATGGAGTGGTCATAAACAAATCTTGTTCTAAGCATTCCAAGTTTCGTTTATCACCAAAACAATCTGATAAGGCTATTTTTATTTGTTCCCATGTTGTCAGTTCCATTCTACAACCTACTAGTATTTGTGCTCGATCAACTAATTTGACTCTTATGGTTCTTAATAAATAATCATTTAAAAATTCGATCATTTAATTGGCCATAGGTTGTAAATAGGAAATTACCAGCTGATATAAAACTATTCAATGTGTTTGCGGCCGCCACTGAATGGTGCAATGGTATCTACAAACATTTTTAATAATTGATAATTAATTGGCTGATTTTCGTTTGCCATTGTGCTTGTTGAGTTTACTGATCATTTGGTATCTCTTTAGTGTTAAAGTTTTGAAAAATTGACCAATAAGTTCGTCAATTTCGGTCTTACTTTTATTCATAAAATAAAATTTTAATTAATAATATCTATTATTTATAGAATTTTAGATTTTGATAATTTTATTGATAAAATTTCGGTGTTATATTTTTTTGTTAAAGTAATTTCTTTACTAAAAATAAAAGTGTGAAAGAAAAGTTCAGAACAGTACTTTCTATTTGTTACTTATAAACTAAATATTTAAAACTAAGGTATTTTTAAATCTTTATTTCTCGTTCGTGGTTTCGACTCTCCCTTCTCAACATTAAATCCAGAAGAGATCCCTTGCAAATAAATAATAGTTTGTAAAAACTAAAAAAACACGCTTTTTATATGCAACCGAACTAAAAATTAGAAAATAATTTTTCATTAAAAAATATTGTCACTTCAGAGTAAAAAGCGTGGGGTGCTTAATATATTAAATGTTATAATTATTATATTTGCCAATATCTATGAGGGAAAAGTTATGAAAAATAGTAAAATGCACCCCACGCTTTTTACTCTGAAGTGACAATATTTTTTTAATGAAAAATTATTTTCTAATTTTTAGTTCGGTTGCATATAAAAGCGTGTTTTTTAGTTTTTTTAAACTATTATTTATTTTTCATTTTTTAGTTCGATATGCATGTATGTATGTATGTATGTAAAAATGCTCCAGTTTATTCACTAAAAATTCCTTCGCCATTTTGTCAAGAGTAGCTAAAGTTCCTGAGAAAAGTTTGGGATGTTGCCAAAAGATGGCAACACAGGTGTTGTTTTTATAATATAAAGGAATTTTTTTATCCTGGCGATCCTAACCAGGATAACGGGATACTGTTTGCAGATTATTGCATTGTCATGGGTCCTTAATACGTGTGCAAAGTTTCAAAGAAATCGAATAGCTGGAAGTTGGTAAAAATTAGGCTCAAAGATTCCGTTACATAGATAGATAGATGGATAGATAGATAGTTACAACCCAAGTTAATAAAAGCGTGTTAAAAATCTTGTAAAAATAGTGTATTGCGTAGAATTTATGTTGGTTTAAGTATATTTTGATTTTTTCCAGAAAACGCCTATGCCAGGATGGTTTTCTTATAAATTAAATTTGTTGTAGTTGTATCGGTGTGTTTTATTGTTTTTTGTTTTTTTAATTAAAACAACCTTTAAATAAGTAAACTTTTCCAAACTTACCAATTTTTCGATTTTTTTCAAACCCCTCCTTAAAAATTGTAAAGTTTTGAAATAAACATAATTTTTGGTTTACTTAAAATTAATAATTAAAGAAATAAAGAGTTTTCCCAAAGGAAGAATAATTTTTAAAAGGAGAACTCTTGTGAAAATGGCGCAAATAGTTAACAAATGCAAAATGGGTTATATTTATAAGCTCGGTCTTATGTTGCTGCTGACTGGGCTTTCCGTGAACTTCTGGTACTATTCAGCTTTTACGTGCACATAACTAATAGCATAATTCGACGGATTTTAGAGAAATGATTATGTTGAGACTTTTTATAAGGAAGGTTCTCCTAAATATTGTTTAGTTTTTATTTATTTTTTTATTTTTAGCCTAATTAAATTTATATTAGTAGGGTGGGCACAATTTTAAAGTTTTTTAAGAAAAAACCCTTAAAAAATGTTACTTAACCAGAACTTACAGATTTCTTACCGAAAATCACAATTCGATATGCGTAGATTTTAATATAGAATTTCGGACCTGAAAGAAAGGTTATTTAAAATACGAACATTGTCGTGTTTTCGACAAACAACATAACAAAAAATAGAAAAGTGTAGAGCTTACGTTTATGGTTTTTTCGATCTATGTTGGGGGCTACAGGGGTAATTTTTATATTTTGCCCATTTTTACAACTTTTTTAAATCGTTTGCTATTAAAGCTATGAAAAAACTTTTAGATAGATAAATCTATACCGGTTGAGCCAAATATTATAACACATAGGTAGTGTAAGGAACATACGTGACTAATACTGCTTGTTTTGTTATTCTATTACTCGCGGATGTACCAACTCGGCTTGCTTAAGCAGTATATCTGTATAATAAATCAAAATAAATTGTGTAGTTTTTTCGTAGAATACTGTGATGTATTTAGTTGTTTAATAATTAATATACATAATGAAGAGTGTTTAAGAAAATTAGGTTTTTTCTTATAGAACACCCTGTATAATATAATTTATTTTTATTACGCTTTCTTTAACCTTTTTAAAAATATGTAATATTAGGTATTTTTATTTTAATTTTTACTGAAAATTTGCACTTCTCAAAAATTTGCCTTTTTCTATTGAAAGCCATGACAGAAAAAAAAAACGAAACAAGCGTTTGAAAGAGAAACCTTTATTTATTAAGAAAAAGTCAACCCTGGTCATATTGTCTTTTGTTACTTTCGCTAGAGGAAACCGTTTAACGAGTTTAGAGTTTTTTATATTTTTCTTTAAAATTTTAAATGAAATACTATAATTATTTTTATAAAAAGAGAAAGTAAATTGAATTTGCAACAGAAAATAAAAAACCGCATATCAATATTGTCGGTTTAAAGGTAAAACGCACTAAGTAGCATTTAATATTTTGTGACATGACATCGATTTTATGCAAAGTTTGTGTTGAAAAAAAAGAAGGATCTTTCTTTTATATTTATTATTTTACTGAATTTCTATAGAAGTCATAAATGTATTTAGTATATAAGTTTTCTATATACCTAATAAACTTTGACTCCAGGTGACTTCGATTTCCTTAAATATTTTTTGGCAAAAATATACTTAGTGACTTTTAACTTTATTTGTTTAAAAGTAATTGCAAAAACAACCCTTTTTATTAAATTTGTTGTAAAAATAATTAAAGTGATTAAGCATGCCATGACAATTTAAACATATTCTTAAACTTATAATAATGCAATTAACAAAAATAATACCAATATCAACACACACAAGACGAGTAACAAGAGCTTTTATTTCTTTATTATTGTTAAAATTTTTCCAGGTTCTGCAAATCCTTTTAATAATATCAATATTGTTGTTTTGAATTGTTAGTCTTTTACCGCCCAAATTTCAAAGGGAGGTCCAAATAATGACACAAATTTTTTAAAAGTTTTTAAGACTTTTATTGGTCGTTTAGTAATTATTTTTGTTGATAATGGTATTATAATTATTTTTATTTTAATGGGTACTTTTAATATAAGTATTAGTGAAATTATTATTTAGAAAAAGTTTATAAATGTAGATATGTCTTATTTGTCACGGCATGATGGACAAAAATTTAAAAGTCAATTGTTTTCTGCAACGAATTTAGTAAAAAGGTTGTTTTGCAATCACTTGTTACGAATAAAAGGTACTTGCACACATGTACACGTTTGTGGCGCAACTATCTATAGCGGGATAAAAAATAAACTTTATGTTAACACAAGCTTCCCATATAACATTTTTTGCCGGCGTAGTACATTTAATTTACTGGCATTGCCAACACTCTTTAATGGCAAGGCATTGGCAAAAAGGTATAAAAAAACGCGAAAGTGGGCAATTGGCCGTTATTAGGCCACGTGTTGCAGATAAAGTGATGGCATCCGTCATTAATAAGTTATTGGCAAAAAAATGCGTTTAAGATGATGGCATCCATCATTAATAAGTTATTGGCAAAAAGATAACAAAAAGACACGAAAGTGGGCAAATGCAGATACTCCCAAGCAGCAAGCTGACGTCTTATTGACAAAAATTGTCGCATATACTTTTTTTAAAGCTAAAATAATGCGATATTTTATTTGAAAATTAAAATAGAAAAAAACTCCTTACTGCATGCAATTTCCTTGCAATGCAAAGTACCATCTCTCGGAACACTGTCCAACTTGGAGATGCAGATTTTTACACTAGCCGAAGATATTTCTTTCAAAGCTAAGTGAGATCACCTACCGCAGACCGCTCTCGAATTATTTTTGTCTAATGGGTACGGTTTAGACGATAAAAAGCGAAGATATTGCAGAAACGTAGTAGTTTATTGTCCATTACGCCATCTATCGGTATGTCAAAAAACTATTAAATATATATAATATTTTTTATTAACACGTCTTTAAAACTTTTAATAAAGTTTTAAACAAAATGTTTACAGCTTCTAACAGTCTACTTGAATATCTTGCCTTCTCGACTAGCCATCACCAATTAATCACACAACACACACTTATTAGGTAATGAATACATTTAATTATGTCTATTAAAAAACTTTTTCTTTAAAAAAGAAACTAAAAGCTAGAAAACCACGTAGAAAACAAATGCACAAAGCGGTCACCTTCGGCCGAAATTAACGTAGCTAATTTTACCATTTTATTTTTATTCGCTCCAAAATACATAATAAACATTTTGTTTGACCTAATTTTTATTTGCATGATTTTTAACAATAAAATGTTATAAAAAGGCCATTTCCTTTAAATTATGTAAAAAAACATAAAATAATCCCATATAACATTTTTTGCCGGCATTGTACATTTAATTTACTGGCATTGCCAACACTCTTTAATGGCAAGGCATTGGCAAAAAGGTATCAAAAAGACGCGAAAGTGGGCAATTGGCCGTTATTAGGCCACGTGTTGCAGATAAAATGATGGCATCCGTCATTAATAAGTTATTGGCAAAAAAATACGTTTAAGATTATGGCATCCATCATAAATAAGTTATTCGCAAAAGATAACAAAAAGACACAAAAGTGGGCAAATGCAGATACTCCCAAGCAGCAAGCTGACGTCTTATTCACGAAAATTGTCGCATATACTTTTTTTAAAAGTTAAAATAATGCGATATGCGTTGAAGGTTTGCCTTCAAAAATCCAATATTTATTTGCCTGCAACAAAACGCATGCTTTATTTAATCAGGATTGGTATGCCGCCATTTTTGTATGCTTGCCGGCAATTGCCTATGCTTTACCATCAATGCCAATATGAAAAATGTACATTGCCGGCAAATAGTGTTTGCTGGGAAATTAAGACCTAAATCAAGGTACATTTACTTTAAATAATTATTGTTTAAAAAAATAAAATATCTAGAGAAATTAATTTTCTATGAATTTATTTGTCGTATTGTTTTAAAAACAGAAAAAAATATTTGAGGGAGCTAATTCCACAGTGTACAATCTCTATTATCAGCACGTTTTCTAAAAATTTAACAAACAATCCATAAATGTAATTAAATGCATTTTGTCTTACTTTCCATAATCCGTTATGGATGTATTCATGGCCTAAAAATATTTTTTTAAATTCAACTCTGAAAAATTCAACTCTTAAGGCATTTACTTTATTTTTGTAATAAATAAGACAGATGACGATTGTATACTTTAGAAAAAGGACAGAACTTCAATAACAAAAAAAACTGTGTAATACAGGGTGATGACACCCCCCTTAAGTTTCGTGATCGATTTTTGAAACACCCTGTGTATCAAGTTACAAAAAATGGAAAAGATGTCCTTTAGGTAAAGATGCTGTATCACCCTTTGAAAGGATTTTTAAAAAGCTTTAGATAAACACCACATTTGAAATCTATAAATCATAATCTATCTTTAATAGTTTTGGAAATATGGCCAAACAAATATGTTTAATTTTTATTATACCTACAGGTACGGCCTATTGCTTACAATTGCTGAGCCACTTACTAATATTTACAGTTATTCCTCAGTTTGGATTATTAAACGTAATAAAGTAGACAGAGCGATTATTTTCTCCACAGTAGTTTTTTAAATTGTTACCAATATACAGGGTATTTAATTTAAAAAAATATCGTGCTTTGTATACCCTAAGGACATAAGCGCAATTAGGGGAGGCTAAGGGGTGCTTAACCCTCCCGAGACGGCGATTAGCCCTCAAAATTATTGAACATTTAAAGTATAGGTTATTTTCTAGAAACCTGCGGCAACTCCGATTTTGATGAAATTTCGTTTTCGGGGTTTTTGGGGCGCTGATCACAAATCTGAAAGATTTTTTTGGCGGAAACGTTTTGTTCTTGAGATATTCATCATCAGACTTGAAATTTAAACTAATCCTATTTTTACAATATTGCCCCTTCTTTTTGCACACAATTCTTGATTTAAAGTTAAAGTGCCACAAAATATTTGATTTTCACCTTTTAAAACCCCGTTTTTTACGTATTTTACATTATTTTTGCAATAAATTGCATAGCTATACTTTGAATCATTTTAATCCCAGTGTGCCATGAATCCCTATGTGTATGTATGGTTGCCGCATTATCAAAGAAAAGCCACGCAACTTAATGCAAAAATAATGTAAAAACGTAGAAAAACGGGGTTTTAAAAGGTGAGAATCAAATATTGTGTGACACTTTAGCTTTAAATCAAGAATTGAATACAAAAGAAGGGGGAATACAGTGGAAATAATCTTTGTTCAAATTTGAACTTTGATGATGAATATCTCGAGAACGAAACGTTATCACCAAAAAATCTTTGAGAGTCGTGATCAGCGCCCCAAAAAACCAATACCAAATTTCGTTAAAATCGGAGTTGCCGCAGGTTTCGGCAAAAATACTCCATAACAGGGGCTTAAGCCCCTCCCATAAACCAGAGACTAGTTGCGCCACTGACTAAGGATGATTAAAATTTATTAATTACTTCTAAAACTTAAAAATAAACCGGATAAATTAATATATTTATTTACTATGTATGATAAAAAATAAAAAAGTTAAGGGAGTGTAACCCGGTACAATACACTATTTTTACATTGTACCAAAGTTTGCATCCTTAAAAATAGAATTAATATATTTTTATATTCTCGAGTTGTGACTTATCACATAAATTTAAATAGGGGTTTTAATTTAATAATTATACCAAAAAATTAATAATATTTTTATTTTTACCTGTAATCAATTTGAGGACTTTCTCTTCCAGAGTCACTTTCACTGATTTTGTTTTCTATTTTTTTATTCAACAAAATATTGTTATGCACTTTAAAAACAAAAAATAAAATTACAAGGGCTGTATACAGAATTTTAACTGTATTGTACACACTAAAATATTAAAATCAAAGTCAGTACTGCCAAAATATTCTGCAAGCAGGTCGAATCCTGTTTTTTTTTATTTTATCTGCAATATAAATTCTTTTCTACGGTAAGCAACATTTTTTATTATTTTTTGTTTGGTTTAATCCACAGCCTTCTTAAGCTTAGAGCCGTGAAGTAAGAAAGGCAACGTTGCAAACAACACTGTACAGTAGGAATATTGAAATGAGTTATGCAGTTACATGCTAAATATAATTAATTTTTAAGTGTTTTAAACAAAACATGGGTATTAATTTTTGTTTTAGACAACATATAGTTATAATATTAAATACTATAATTGCCGTAAACAGCAATAATGTGCTTGCAAAAATTATCAGGAACGTTTCTGACCTATACAAATTTGTTGATAGGGATTTAAAAATATCAAGTTGTTAGGATTTTTCTACCACTCGTTATGCATTTTTTGCGAACAGACCAATGTAGCTTTTAAAATTTAACTAAACATTTATTATTTAGTAATATTTGCAATACCTTAAATGAATTAAAAGCATGTGTGTTTGGTTATAAATATAAAAGCTTAAATTGTATTACATAAGATGCACTTTAAAATAACAAACGCTTTAAATAGGGGTTTCCACTACAGTTACCCTAAAACCGCCTTAAGTAAATAACTTCAGAATATCTATATGAAAAATATTTTTGGTGAACTTACCAGTAGATATATTTATGCGCATTAGTTGATATAGTCCTTAGGATATTGCATGGGGTAAATAATTGTTTTTGGTGCAATTTACACACTTTTGATATCAAATGAAACCATTTTTTAAAAACACACTTAGTTAATTATTTGCCCGTAAGTTATATTTGTCCATTTACCGTATAGGTACTACTTTTACTTTTAATTAAAAAAATACTTATCCGGTCAATAGCGCACAACCAGGCTTTTCTAATTTCATCGTATTTGGGGAAATTAAATGTTGTATGATAACCCTCTGTTTTAATATAACTGGGGCAATTCGTTTTGCAGCCCGAAACGCAACACGTTCGTTGCATAATGTACGCCGTACGCACCAACTATACGCGCACATTTAAACGTAAAAACAACGATTGACATATTGGCACTGGTCCTATTTTTTAAATATAACAGTGAATTACTTATTTTTTCTTTATATAACAAATATACGCTACGATTTAACTTTTTAAAACAAAAAAACTTTTTTAAGCAATCGTTTAAACTTGTTTCCGTTTACTTCTAACCTTTACTTGACATTCCTACTGTGCTGTGTTGCCAGATTTCTCCTTCACAGCTCATAGTTTAAGAAGGCTGTGTTTACTGACGTCAATGGTCAAATCTTGATAGAAGAATTTATTTAAAAAAAAGATATGAAAAATTTAACGATAGGGGAGAAATTGTAGAAATGTACCTAACATCTCTTTTTATATTCTGTCTATGTTATAAGCAACATAAATAACATAGCCCCACAAAAAAATAAAAGTTGGTAGTCCGAAAGACTAGACCATGATATCTTTGTTTGACCCTATCAGGTCATAGTCAGGGTACTTTCAAGGTCAAATCATTAAATTTTATTAAAAATAGACCAGAATCATGGTATATTTATGTTTTCGGGGTCGCCGAATCCGAATTCGTGGTCAAATTGACCCTATAAGGTTAAGATCAAGGTCATATCAAGGTCAAATCATCAGAAGTTATCGTAAATGCACCAAAATCATGATATTGGGTTTTTGGGTCGCTAAATGCGAATCCGTAGTCAAATTGACCCTCCCAGATTTGGATTAAGCAACCCCAATAACATAAAGGTACCAGGTTTGTGGTCTATTTTCAATGAATTTTGATGATTTAAATGATCTTGACCATGACCTGATGGGGTCTAACTGACTCCTCATTCGGATTCAGCGACCTCAAACACATAAAGATACCAGGTTTGTGTTTTATTACCTATAGAGAAAAATGGTAAGAAGATCCGTCTAAAAAATTAGAGGAAAAAAAAGAACCCTTAAATATTAAAAAACATACTTAATCTTAATCTTATTCTTAACTGGCTTAAAAAAAGTCAGAGCATAGGTTACACACAAATGTCTCTTTTTCCTTGCTTACTCTGATCATGAACCCACTTTTAACAGCTTCTACATTGATGGATGCAGCTTGTTTTTTATTTCTCTCTTTATCTTTATTAGAAGATTTTTTTTTATTTCGGCGGAATTGTTTTACCGCTTTTTGAGGGGATCATCTTTCCTCATCGGGCATAAAATCATTTAATACTAATAACTTTTATAAAACATAACTCTAATCAAGAAAATTATTCTACACTTATATTAATATACACATAACAGCTATCTTAGCTTGACAAAAAGTATGAATGTAAACTTTCAATAAACATTACATCCCCTAAAAACTCATAAAAGTTTATGTTCTACCTACATCAAACACGAAAAAAAACAAACATTCACTTACTGCCCATTTGTTTAGAGTTTAAAAAATTCTGGGAATGTAGATGGTGTATGGCTATAACTTAAGAGATCATTTTACCCCACTGTCCCCTATTTTTCGGACCGATTAATAAAATTATTACTGTTTAGTTTTGGGGATTACGCTCAATTGTTTTAAAATGAAGAGGATTATTCGCTGGAAGAATTTTTTGTAGAATAAAATTTAATTATTGTTTTTGCCACCAATAGTCAGAAATGAAAGGTTGACCAATAATATATTAATTATGTGATGTGTATTAATTTGTACCAGGGTGGATGGATGTGTGCATATACCTTTATTTCTATTGTGACGTAATTTTTAGTTTAGATTTTTAAGTGTCTTGGTGTTTTCTGTACTATTTTTTTTGTGTTGTTTTAGACACCAATATTATATATATATATATATTTTTTTTTTAATTTTTTTGTTAAAATATACTAACCCAATATGTTTTTTTTTATTTATTTATATGCTAAAATGTATAGCCTGTTTGTTTCGTTTTGTAACTATATTTTGTAACTTTTTTTATAATTATTGACGTGTTTTTCAGTTATTGTACTTTTTTTTGTATGTACTTTTTTAACTGAAAAATAAATTTATTGATTGATTGATTGATTGATTGATTGATTGATGCTGTTAAATTGAGCTAAACCGCGATTCGCTGCCGTTTTTTAAATATTTGTTTGGAAAAAAGTTCTATAAAGAAAAGTTTATTAAAATGATCCAAAGATGTCGGACAATCTTTGGATCATTTTAAGAAACTTTATAAACAACTTTTTCCAAAACAAACATTTAAAAAATGGCAGCGAATCAAGTTTTAGCTCAATTTAACGTGCTACGGCATCCTCTTGAAGCACCAAGTGTATTAATGTTTCGGTTTATTTTGGTTAATCATCAGATTGTCTGAATAAAAAATAATCAAATATACAGGGTGTACCTAAACAGTGCGTAAAAAATTATACAAGTTTGTGACTTAATCCAAATGATGATTTCGGAGATACAGAGTGTTAAAAGTTTATTTTGATATTATTTGCTGCATTGTCCCAATATTTGGAAAAATGTGTTTTTGGGGTGAATAATAAAATAATGAATAAATGTACTAATTTTTATAGCAATATTTAGTGAGCACTAACTTTTATAAGTTGAATGTCCCAAAAGTTAAATAACATATTTAGAATTTTGTAATCGAAAAAAATGAGAAAAAAGGCAGGAAAACTTTATCAATAAAAAAATACATAATAAAATTTTTTATACCGTAACAATAAACCAAAAAAAAAAAATAAAGAGTAGGTAATAAAATTTAAAAAAGATAGTAAATCAAAAGAAAACACTTTAAAATAGTAAGTATTTGAGGGACACTTACACTCAATTTTCAGATCCAAAACATAGGAGAAATATTTTAAAAGAGTTAAATGTCAAAAAAAACTATTAAATATATATAATTTTCTTTATTAACACGTCTTTAAAACTTTTAATAAGGTAACTCCCTGATTTCATATAATTTTTTAGGTAACTACAAATTTAAAAGGTTTTAAACAAAATGTTTACAGCTCCTAACAGTCTACTTGAACAACCCGCCTTCTTGACTAGCCATCACCAATTAATTACACAACACACACTAATTAGGTAATGAATGCACTTAATTATGTCTACTAAAAACTCTTTTCTTTAATAAAGAAACTAAAAAGCCAGAAAACCACGTAGAAAACAATTGCACAGAGCGGCCAAACAAAAGCAAGGTTGCCTCATCTGTCAAATTGTCAAATCTTGTATTTCGGCTAAGCGGGAAATTTGAATTTATCACCTTCGGTCGAAATCGTCGAAATTAACCTAGCTAATTTTACCATCATTTTATTTTTATTCTCTCAAAAATACATAATAAACATTTTGTTTGACTTAATTTTTATTTGCATGATTTGTATCAATAAAATGTTAGGAAAAGGCCATTTCCTTTAAATTATGTAAAAAATCATAAAATAATGTTGTTTAGCCGCTATTATAAATAAAACAGATCAAAAAAATTGCTCGAATGTTAGTTAAATACCAATGTTAATAATTTGGTTTGAAAAGTATAAATATGCGTTGAAGGTTTGCTCTCAAAAATCCAATATTTATTTGCCTGCAACAAAAGGCATGCTTTATTTCATCAAGATTGATATGCCACCATTTTTGTATGCTTGCCGGCAATTCGCCTGCATGTAAAATTTATTGGCAATTGAATGTTTATTTAGGAATGACTTTTTAATGCGTATTAGATGTTGGCATAATATTGCCACCAATTGCCAATGCTTTACCATCAATGCCAATATGAAAAATGTATATTGCCGGCAAATAGTGTTTGCTGGGATGTTGTTTAGCTGCCATTATAAATAAAACAGATCAAAAAATTGCTTTAATGTTAGTTAAATACCAATGTTAATAATATGGTTTAAAAAGTATGAATATGCGTTGAAGGTTTGCCTTCAAAAATCCAATATTTATTTACCTGCAACAAAAACGCGTGCTTTATTTAATCAGGATTGGTATGCCGCCATTTTCGTATGCTTGCCGGCAATTCGCCTGCATGTAAAATTTATTGGCAATTAAGTGTTTAGGGTTGACTTTTTAATGCGTATAAGATGTTGGCATAATATTGCCACCAATTGCCAATGCTTTACCATCAATGCCAATATGAAAAATGTACATTGCCGGCAAATAGTGTTTGCTGGGGAATAAGTATATAATATCTGAAATTTTACATAAAATCGACATAATCTTTATTTTAGCATCACGTTTTTTTAACTCTGTTTACTGTTTTATTGCTTTTTTAAATAATTTTTCTGGACTTATTTAAATATATACTTAGTTAATGTCACGGCTTTTTAAAAATTTATAATTGAATTTTATTTGGCCATATGAATAAAAAGAAGCAAATGCTTATACTAACAAAATTTAAAGTAAATGCTTTATTGGGTATCAATAAAATTGTAAGTAAATGATTTTGCTTGTAAGTACGAGCAAATGCTCATGATATAGAAGGATTTAAATCTTCTCATCAATCTAGTTAGACACTTGAAAATAATATTAACTCTCGATACGCTACGCCCAACGATTTCATTATTTGTCTGATCAATTCCCGAGATTAATGAGAAGATTTGTGCGATCTGGTAGCTAGAACCTACCAAATTATTTTTAAACTTTTAGTACATAACCTAGGCACATCATTTTTACTGTGATAAAACTCTTTTAAATAAAATATGTTTTTATATTAATTTATTTATTCAACACTTTGCTGAATTATTAAAAATAAAAGCAGTTTTTTCTTCTTCTTTTTTCACATTTTTGTAGTTTTAGTTGTCCCTGTACAGGGTGGCGCCTTTCGTTGACCTTGCAGGGTCTATCAAAAACTAAAAGAAATAGAACGATTCTGATTGCGCAATCCCGATTTCAATTTTTGAAACAAATTCAATGGTGCAATTAAGGCTAACTTGATTCCTTTTGAAGATACATAGTGTTTTTTAAATTTTGTTAATTTGGCCAGGCCCCTGTAACTCGCTTCCCAATTGGCACAGTACCTACAAAGTACATACATGTAGGGTATAATTTTTTTTTTTTTTTAATATATTTTTTGGTGTTTTGTTTGGTAGGTTGGTCCGACCCTGTCGGTCAGTCTCTTTACTATTAGGGCCCCCACAGACGTGCAGGTGTACCCACGGTCTGCCCACGGTAGACCTGTACAGTTTTTTATTCAGGTAGACCTGAGACCTGAGCGTGTGTGGGGCAATCAGGTATAACTGTACAGTTTTAACTGCACAGTTTTTTTCTCCGGTCGGCCGAAACACTACTCGGGTAGACCTGAGACCTGAGCGTGTGTGGGGCAATCAGGTTTAACTGCACAGTTTTTTCCTTCGGTCGGCCGTAAACAGATTTCTTTTTAATGAATAATAAAGTTTAACAGGTAAAGGATATAATAATTAAAAATCATATAATTTAAATAAATGTTTAGGTTAAATGACAAATACGGTATTGCTGTGCCACAATATATGTAAATAGTTTCGTTTTATTTTATTGTTTTTTATGATTTTTTTAAGAATAAAATATTTCTTATTGAGGCCTTTAAATACTTTCCTTCTTTAATAAAATGTATTATACAGGGTATACTATTTTCGATATTTAGTACAGTGATCTTGAAAACCGCTTCCGCTACAGAGATGGATAAATGGGAAAAGAACTGTATTTTTTAGTGCTTAGTTTAAATCGCTTTTTATTTCGTTAAGAATAATCATGGCTTACTAGACGTTTCCAAAAAACCGTTTGGTCCACTTTTTTTCTTCCGTAGCTCAGTTAATATTTGAAATAGAAAAAAGTGTAAATAGGGAACTTGTAGATAACTATCTTCTTGAAAGGTATAACTCGGTATTTAATTTAATAGTCCGTTTTTGACCTTCGACATTACCTATATATATATATATATATATATATATATATATATATATATATATATATATATATATATATATTTGGGTGTTATGGAAATACTTTAATATATTGAAATGGGTGACTCCTGGGACAGTGTAGAGACACACTGAGTACTTTTTTTGTTTAATTCAAACTTTTTTTCAATTTGTAAAAATACCTTCTTTTCACCTATCTGCTACGTCCCTGGTTACGTAAACACTATAAACACAGACAGTAGACCTATTTGTTTGCGATGTTGCCAAACGTCCTATTTTATACCCAATAAACGATATAAATACATAATAGAATAAAAAGGTAAAATGTTATTATATTCTATTTTTTTATAAATTTACTTTAAAAAATTATTAAAAGCCTTATATCAAAATAAATTGTAACAAAAAAATATTTAAATAAAGGTCGATTTACCTTCAATACGGAATATGTTCTAAATGCCCTCCGTTTGATTCCAAACATGCATTTATTTTCCGCTGCATACTGTTTCTCACACGCGCAAAAATGTTTTCATTGTTTCTTATTTGCTGAGCCGCTAGTTCCACACGATTTCGCAACTGTTCTAAACTGTCAAAGGGTTCACTATAAACAAACTCTTTCATAGTTCCCCGGCTTGCCGAGCATTTTGCCTAGCTTCCCCATAACACAAAACCATGTCAGTCAACTCGATTGAATTTCGTTGTATTTTACGTAAATTAAAACAAGATGCAAAACTTAATAAAAGCACAATTTGGTAAATTCTTCGCAATATTATTTAAAACGCAAACCAGGGCAAGCGAATTTCGTCTTTCTGTAACCTTGCATAATAAGGAAGCCTTCTTATTGGTCAGTTAAATCATGCCGGCTTCCTTGACAACAACAATGCGAATTTGCGATGTTCAGCTGTACAATTGTACTACATCTAGTACATTTAGTATATTTAGTTTTTTTATGTTTATGGCAGTCCATGTTAGTAGCACAAAAGCTAAGTACTAAGTACAGTGGGTGCCAGGTTTTTAGATGTTAAACCCATTTAACGACTGAATAATATTATCCGGAGGGCACCACCATTTTATCGTAGATTTCAAAGCACACAATAGAGGACAATAATATACCGGCATAAAAAAAGTTAACCAATTTTTATTATCTACTTATGAGCGGCGTAGGCGTTACATTAAATAATAACCTTAAATAACATTTAGAGCTACAACAGCTTTTAGAAGGCTAGGATTTTTTCTTGGCTGGAAAGTACTTTTATTTTCACGAGTACACTCTTTACACTTTCACCATAAACTTCCCTTCTCTTCCGTACCAATGAGATGTACAGTAATATAGCAACACAAAGTAATTGTTTCATGCATTTTGTAACCGTACATCTGAAGAAAATGTCCACTTCGGCTCCTTTATCCCTAAGGTATGTTAAATATGCCGTCTACTTTTTATACCCACGGTAATAAGTTCCTAGACATCAAGCTTTTATGAATTATCAAAAGAAAAAACAAACCCTGCATTTTGTAGTAAAAAATTTTGATTAAAAAAACCTAATTAAATTGAAAGCACCTAGTTTAACCAAAAGAATTCGCTGTAAGTATCATTTTATCGCCCATAACCAGAACAACATGAGACAAAGAAAAAGGTTTAAAAGAATTGAACTTACAAGTTTCAGTAAATTGATAAACCCAGTTACGTGCAAACTGCAAAAATGTTAGAATAAATTGCAATAAATTTCTTGCAAAAACATCTAAACTGTAAAAACACCTGTGTTTGTGGCGCTGATCACGGATCTGAAAAATTTTTAGTCGGAAACATTTGTTTCCGAGATATCCATCATTAAAGTTGGCATTTGAACTAACCTCATTTTCACTTTATTCCCCCTTCTTTTGGCATACAATTCTTGATTTTAAGTTAAAGTGGTACACAATATTTGATTTTCACCTTTTAAAACCTACGTATTTTACACTTTTTTTGAATTAAATTGCATAGCTTCGCTTTCAATCGTTTTTAATCGTAGCAGAATATGGTGGAGGCGGTGGAGCAGTGAATGCACGGTTGCAACGTTTTTAAAGGGACCCTTCCCAATTTATTTGATAAAAGGTGTAAAAAACATGGAAACACGGGGTTTTAAAAGGTGAAAATCAAATATTGTGGGCCACTTTAGCTTTAAATCAAGAATTGTGTGCAAAAAGAGGGGGAATAATAGTGAAAATAAGGTTAGTTTAAATGCCAACTTTGATGATGATTATCTCTGAAACCAAACATTTCCGACTAAAATTTCGTTCAGATTCGTGATCAGCGCCCCAAAAACCCAACATACCAAATTTGGTTAAAATCGGAGTTGCGGACACTTTCTGTACAATTACCGTAGTTTTTTTGTACATTTGTCTCATAGGGAATAATGTTTTTTGTACTCTTTTCTCGTGTGAACCAAGATCGTTTGACTAGGTAAGGTTGCCTCGTAAGCCTTGCAACATGGCGGACCATACGTCACATATGTATTTTGCTCATTATTTAATGAAGTTTTTAACAGTGTAGTTTGTGTTTTTTGTCAATATTAAAGAAATACTTTTAAATACTGTTAATTCCAGTTGTTACCGTAACTTCTTTATTTCCTATTAATACATTATTTAACAATGATTATTCTTTGTTTGCTATGTTGGCGCCAATGACATGACATAATGGACCGGCCCCGACGTATTGCTGCTGTGAATATATTTGCGGCCAACGAAATTATTGCGTAATGTCTAAGGGTTAAGTACAGCAAAGAAATGTATTTTCTCATCAAGAAGGACATTCTATGAGAAGGCACTTTTTTCGTAATATTATGTAATTAGGTATAATTAGTAATATAATTTTAAGAAAACTGTAAAAAAGTTTATAGGGAATGTAAAATCATATATAAACAAATAGGCATGCAGTGCGATGACTTTTAGGAAAACTCATTCCTGTCCCTCCTGTCCTAACAACCAGTTAAGACTCGCATTCAGGGTTGCCGTTTTGATTTTTTAAAAAGTACTAGATTCCAGAAAAAAAGTACTAGATTTCACAAATAAGATAAAGCTACAAAATAGTTTTAACATTGACTAACTTTTCGTCCATTTATAGGGGTTAAAATTATTGTGAAGAGCAAAAAAAAAAAAAAAAAAAAAAAAAAAAACTCCTCACCTTGTTTTCTTTACATTTTATTTTTAATTGTACTTCTACGTACTATTGTAGCTGTTTTTTTGATTAAAATAAATTTGAAGAGCAAAAAAAAAAAAAGGTCCTCACCTTGTTTTACTAGATTATGATCAGTACGTACTAGATCACTAGATTCTATTAAAAAGTACTAGATCTAGTACAAATGTACTAGGTGTGGTAACCCTGCTCGCATTATCTTTATATCCTTACTTGATCAGGGTAGAATAACCCTATACTATAAATTATGCAAAAAAAAATTTAAAATTAAATACACCACCACACATTACAATCTATTATAAAAATATTATCAAAAGTTATACAAGTCTAATGAAAAATAACAACTTAAAATAATCTTAAACCGGCAGCCATTACACTTAAGACAAGACACCGGCATTTTTCAAAGTTAATCTTTTTCAATCGCGTATTTAAGACACGCATTTTGGGAAGATATTTTAAAGAAATTTAAAGCAAGTATCCTAAAATGTATAACTAAAATTAGTAACAATTTTACTTACCAATTTATCAGAGTTCAAACCAAAAACACAAAAGAAATTAGTACACACACGCACACACACACTTACCGCAAAGGGTTAAACACACTTAAAAAATGTCAAGAAATGTGACACTTTTTGTGTGTTTCTTGACAATTTCTTTCTTGTCTTGATTTAAGAGAGCGGCTTTCCAGTGACGCAAACAGAGCGCTCCCGAGTAGCTCAGGAGCATTTCGTTCTACTTTATGGCGTTCCAGTGACGGAAAGTGTTATGCACCTGAGCTACTCCGTTTTTCTTTCCCCTTGCCCCTCATGCACCAACCCCTCTTTTGGTTTTTGTGCTTCAAACATGTTTTTTATGATTAAGGATGGATTTTTTAAAATTATTTATTTAAAATGGAATTAGATATTAAAAAGAGATTATTATTTATTATAAAGCCAAGAAAGGGTAAAAACAACGAAATTTTAAAATTTCTTAAAGTATCTCTCTTTCCTTGTCTAAGGATGCGTTCCAGTGAGTCCAGTGACTAACTTTTAGAGCAATTCAAGAGCTTCAAGCCCTGGAGCGTGACGCACAAAAATTTTCGTCACTGGAAAGACCCTCTGGTTCTGGTTAAACAAAGTGGTCGTCGGCCGTGCGGGTGCTTCTAGAAGCTGAAAAAATCCCCGAAATACTGGAATAAACGGACAGCGTAGTTCCGTCTTTTTCTATCTTGTGCAATAACATCTCAAGGTAAAAGACGTGTTTCGCGTATGAATATGATAATACGAGGGATTCAGAATTAGAACCCGATTTTCACATTAAGAGATTAAAGACATTCAACTGAAAAAGTAGATTCTCAAATTAGAAACCTATTATTTTAAAGGGAATGCATAAATAATTTTAATCAAAACATTTTATTGCTTTTGTTTAAGATATTTTAGCGCTTAAATTAAGAATCTTTATGTTTTCTTTTCTTGATTCTGATGGCCTTACAATAATACTTATGATATTTTAATTTAAGGAAATTCTTTTAAATCAAAGATATCAATTAAAGTATTTTTTCCCATTTTATAAAGAACACTTGTTATTTCAATGTAAGAAACTAATTTTGTTTTGAAGGCACGGTTATTCTAAAAGAGAGCCTATTTTTAAAACCTTTAATTTCCTTAAAACAAGAGATCTTTTTTGTAAACCAAATGTGTAACAGATACGAAACATTACCATGATAACTCTTTAGTTTTTATTGTCTTTAAAGGATCAGCAAAGATCAGAAAATTGGACTGACTTTACAAAGCTTTTCCTCGCATTTTTTTAAATAAGAAAAAAATATTATGAAAAATTATGAAATAAGCCGAACTTTTTACAACCCTTTAAACTAAACAAATATGTACTAAGTCTATAAGATATTACACATCTTAATAGTATTTAAATTTTAACGATTTTTATAATCTCTCACTCCTTCGGACTAAGAGGGGACATACGGCCAAAGATCTAGGATACCAAAAAAAAAACAAAAAAACCAAAAAAAAACGGACGGTATTTTCACATTGTTGTTATTTAAGGGTATTTATTTTTAATTAAACCAATTAAAATTAAAACCCATGAGCGGCATTCAGAGGTAAAATTTTAATAAATAACGTTACTAAATAGTTTTGAAAATTTCACATAAAAAACTAAATAACAATTCTTTTAATGTTATATATTATAAATTGGTTTTTAAATCTTTATATTTAAGAATTTTTGTAAATCTTCAGATGATATAATAACGAAGTTTTAATGTATTATAGTTTCAAGATTTTTCAGTATAACATCTTTTCGACCCACTCTGTTTAATGGTTTTGTTTTTTTTAATACTATAAATACCTATGCACAATTTCTATGAATACTTTTGTTTTTTAATTGCAATACTAACGTCAATATCGAAATTTAAATATATTTTTTAAATTTAAGTTAACTATTTTTGAGACACTCTGTATATTTTTTTGATATGCTTTTGTTAACTCACCCATACCACGTATCTAGTACCAAATTTTTTTTTATATATCCAAAATAGCAAACATTTTGAAGCCATCTAAAATTTCGATTATTTTTATTTTACTTTCCACGCGCTACAAAAGAAGTGCGGAAAACTGTGTTTTTGCTTTTTTCCAAGTCATTCTAAAAAAAAACTTTTAAATAAAATACAATGGTTTTTTACAGGTGTTTTATTTTCCAGAATCGATATAATTAATAATAACTTTTTTGGTCCACCCTGTAGTATTATTATAATAATTTTATTACTTTTTACCTGTATATACACCTCTTACCAAATTTTTAGTATTTTATTCTAATAAATAAAGTCATCAGATCAGATTTTAAAATTTAACATAAAAACTTAATAGCAGTTTTTGGTATTATATTTTTTAAATATAATTATTTGGCTCGCAAATCTCTATATTTAAGCAGTTTTGTAAATCTTTAGATGGTATAATAACGTAGTTTTAATGAATTTCAGTTTTAAGGCTTTTCCTATATAATATCTTTTTGACCCACCCTGTATAGCGGTATCATGTTTTTTTATAAACTACAGATACCTGTGCACAATTCCTATAATTTTTTTTTCAATTGCAATAGTAACGTCAATATTAAATTTTAAATATATTTTTAAATTTATGGTAACTATTTTTAAAACGCTCTGTATAGATGTTTTGTATTCTTTTATAAACGCGGGTGGGTGGGGGGAATTTTTTTGTCATCGAATAAAATTATATTGGGAGTTTTCGCATGACCTGTCCTTAAATCGGCTATTCCATGATAACTCTTATAATTTCCTTACTCTATGATAATACCTATGTTAAAGACCCGATTGCCTGATTATTACTTGGCACCACATATGCGAAAATTTCATACTTTGGCAGCATTTCTTAGCAAGATTTGGTATTAAAATCGGATATATTTTCATGTAAAATGCAGGATCTAGACGTAGAAAATTCCAAATTTTCCGATCCAAGCCTTATTTTCAACCTGTATACTGTATTTTTTTTAATATTACGAAAAAATCGATCAATTTCAACGAAGCTAAAAGTCAACTGACAGCTCAATAAATTTTAATCTAAGCCTTGTCGATTTCAATAGGGGATTAAATAATTAATAGTTTAAAAAAACTAAAAAACACGCTTTTATATGCAACCGAACTAAAAATTAAAAAATAATTTTTCATTAAAAAAAATATTTTCACTTCATAGTAAAAAGCGTGGGGTGCATTTTACTATTTTTTCATAACTTTTCCATAATAGATATTGGCAAATATAATAATTATAACATTTAATATATTAAGCACCCCACGCTTTTTACTATGAAGTGAAAATATTTTTTAATGAAAAATTATTTTTTAATTTTTAGTTCGGTTGCATATAAAAGCGTGTTTTTTAGTTTTTAAACTATTAATTATTTTTCATTTTTAGTTCGTTATATCAATTAATTTTTAAAAATAAATGCTCCAGTTTATTCACTAAAAATTTTTTCGCCATTTTGTCAAGATTAGCAAAGTTTTTCAGATTTACTTTCTGAAAATACCTAATATAAAATTTGAGTAAAATCGATTCAGATCGAACTCTTGAAATGGCCGGTGGTTGGTACCACTGGGACGTACAGGTGACAGATGACACTTGGTGGAAAATAACCAGCCCCTTTTTTATTAGTTCTGTGCCCCTGTATATCAAATTTGGTCAAAATGGGGGTTGCTCCAACTTTCGAAACAATTACCCAATTTGCATAAATAAGACAAATATTTTTAAAATATTACCTTTTAAACTAAAAAGAAATTTACCATAAATGTTTTTTCTAAATATGAGTTTACTTTAGTTTACTTACCTTAAGTGATATTTTAATGTAGTTTGCTAATCTCCATTTCCAGTCTTTGTCCTAATCTAACATTCGGTACAAGTACCTAACACTCAATAAAGGCCTTCTTTTAGAAAGTATAAATGGAAGATGGTATAAAAGTTATATGCAATAACTTGTTAGTTACTTTTCCAAAGCAATAAGTAATTTTTCATAGTTTTTCATGGTTATAGGTTATGTGATTTAGGAACTATTTTGCTTACGAATGATTATTCTGGCTGCGGAGGACCATGTTAATTATTTATTTGCTTCTTGTATTTCAATTAAAGCTTTCACGCACTTTTGCGCTTTTGCGCCGACGGAGCTGCAGGAGATCGCTTTACGAACCTTTTTGGTTATAGGTTATGTGATTTAGGAACTATTTTGCTTACGAATGATTATTCTGGCTGCGGAGGACCATGTTAATTATTTATTTGCTTCTTGTATTTCAATTAAAGTGTATACTTTGTTTTTAATAGCTTGGTTAACTGATTTTTTCAACTTTCATTTCACATTAAAGGAATTTTAGGTTATGTTATGACTGTAATTTTGTCAGATGTCAGTTTGTAATACAGATTTCTGTTTTATGACCGCCTGTTTTAAAAAACAAGTGAAGGTTATTCGTTCGTTAAAAAAGCGTTTTAAAAAAAAACAGATGATTGTTATACGCTCCCGGAACGAATACTTTCAGCGAACGAATGAGTTCAATTTAGCAGAATTGAGCCCCTGGTCCCCAACCCGTCGGCAAATGTTGTCAAGTTCGATTATTCAATTGTCTAATCTGGCGCATCCGCCAGAACGTACGATTTTTAAAAGTAGCAAAGTTTGAAATGTTGCCAACAGATGGCGACCCAGGTGTTGTTTTTATAATATAATGGAATTTCTTTTTCCTGGCGATCCAAAGCAGGATAACGGGATACTGTTTGCAGATTATTGCATTGTCATGGGTCCTTAATACGTGTGCAAAGTTTCAAAGAAATCGAATAGCTGGAAGTTGGTTAAAATTAGGCTCAAAGATTCCGTTACATAGATAGCCAGATTGATAGATGATAGTTACAACCTAAGTTAATAAAAGCGTGTTAAAAACTCTATCGCCAAAGCAAACCAAAGCCGCCTTATGCGATTTTGACTAACGAAAAAAATCGCGATTTTGGGCAAAAATGTGTATTTTTTTTTGAAATGTATTTTCACCTCTTTCTAAATGTTGTGAGAGAAAACTGTAAATAGGTTTTAGAAAGATAATAAGAAGATCTAAAAAATGCATTTACTTCTACTCAAAACCGAAGTATCGGGCCATTTTTGAACAATAAGTCACTAAGCTATTATGCGATTTTAACTAACGAAAAAATCGCGATTTTTGGGCAAAAATGTGTATTTTTTTTGGAAACGTATTTTTCACCTATTTCTAAGTGTTGTGGAGAAAAACTGTAAATAGGTTTTTGAAAGACGACTAAACGATCTAAAGGATTGCGCAAAGGTTTTTAAATAATTTTAATTAATTATACAGCGACAATTTTAGGCCAAAGTCGGCACTTTTTTAGGAAAATTCAAAAATTCATATCTTTAAAAGTATTTACCCTAGCGATTCAAAATTTTGATATATTGTAGTGCAAACAATGAACATTATGCCAGAATTATTTCAGAATTTTAGCTTGAAAAGTTTTTTGTAATAAAATTAAATGTAAAAAAATGTCCCTTTTTTAACAAAAAATCAAAATTTTCAAGCTTTATAAAACACGCTGTATAAATAGTAAAATTATGCTTGATATCTCATTTTATAGAACTTTTTGAGAAGAATCCAATGACGTCTGCGCTTTTTAAATTCAATGTCACAGTTTTGAGAAAAAAATAAAAACATGCGAAAATTTCCAAATTTTTGTCATTTTTTTTCATTTAAAAAATTCTCCCAAAAATAAAATATTTTAAACAGAAGACCATTTGGGGACTTTGAGCTCAAAAGACGGTCTTTCATAATCCACTAACCGCATACCTATTAGTAAAACCGTTTTCGAGTTATTAAGGCTCAAAGTCGGTCAATTTTTTCTTACAAAAACGTAAATAACTTTTTTCTATTTATCCGAATAAACCCAAAAACAATAGGGTTCTGAACGGGACCATTTCTGACCTGTGTGCAAAATTTCGTTTCGATAAAATAAAACCCTGGATAGATAATTGATTACGCTCACCTCGGTTTTTGAAAAGTCACATTTTTTGCCAAACCCTGTACTTAACTTTCTTCAATTGTCTTAATTTTTTTTCACAGGTGCCCCATTAAGTGGCCAATTTTTCCTGAAAATTTCAACTTTCCATCTTTTACCGTTTTTTTGTTATGAATTTTTTTCGGCAAAAAGCAAAAAGCAACAAGAACCCAGTGACAAGATTGGATCAACCACAGTATATTCGCGCTGTTGCGTCGAATAAACAAGTTATCTTAATATCATTATTACTTGTGAAAATTGTTTCTCGTATTTGTAGTGGCACTACCTTAAAAAAAAATGTTTTTATAATAATCACACAGACCAAACCTTTTATAGATTAAAATAAATAGGACGGTAAATAAGATATACTAAAATAAATAGAAAAATGGGTAATTTGGTTATACAATGAATAAGTAAATACTATTGGAAAATACACAAAAATATTTATATATTCTACCCTAAATAATTTATAAAATAGTATAGTCAAAAACTATTTTTAAAACAAACACCTATATAGAGTATTAATATTTTTCTAGTCCTACATATTATTCCAAGTTAATGGTTTTCTTTTTTAAATACTTATTTTATTATATTTAAGCCACACTCCTCCTCTTACTTCATTAAGAAAGTGATAAGGAATTAACTTGACTGGTTGCTGTAATTTGGGACTAATGGATAGATTAAAATTTTTAATAATCTGTGTTGCAGCTAGCTTAACTTGCATGAGTCCAAATCTTTGTCCTAAAATAGAAAAAAATATTTTTAAATTAAACAAGAAACACCATCGATTAATTGGAATTTAATATATTTTTGACTTCTTAATATGAGTGCGTGGTCATCCGGTCATAATTTTTTCTTTACCTTGGAAAACATAAAAGAATTTCAAAATTTTAATGTTTTTTTCTGCAATTTGGCCTGACAACGATGTGTTTAGAAGTAAAAATAAACTTAAAATTGTGGTCTATTGCCGGTTTCTTCAGTTTAGGAAAAAGTTACGACCTGATTCGAACCTCGGATTCGCCTATAGAAAGCAAAAATTCATCGAACTCCATGGACCACATTTCGGGCAAGATACTTTTTTAGGTTAGAGAGTAATGTTATTTAAAAAATTAAATAAAAACAAATAAAAAATTGATTATTATAAAAGATAACTAAAAAACAATGTAATCAATTGTGCATGTCAAATTACCTAGAAAAATATCTCCACATATGTCACGTGACTGGTTTTATGGCGACAAATTTTAAAACTTTAAAATAAAATGCTAAAAAGTGTGTCCCAGGATAGGTGTTATACGAAATTTAAAAAAAACTTACATAACTAACCGCTTTTTCATAAATTTATTTATTCTAAAGTTATTTGCGAATGGGTCAAAATATAGTCATTATTATTATTATTTTTTTTGAATAACAAAAAGCAGCAAAATTTAATAGATAAAAAGTAAATAAAGAGGCTTAAAATATTGGCATACATTTTATTTTATTATATTATATTATATTATATTATATTTTATTTTATTGAAATACACTACAGAGACATGTCTCCATATGGTAACATTTTTAAAACTATAAGTTTACAAAATTAATCACTAAGAATAATATACATAAATACAATATCACTAAAACAAATATTTAAAAGTTTATAAACATTAATATGTATATACAAAACTACGACGAACAAAAACAAAAAACCCATGAAACAAAAATGACACTTCCTAAATATTTCTTTTAAATGTTTCAATTTTAACCGAAAACAAATCTATGGCTAAATAATTGTTGTTATAATTGTTGATTAGTCGATCAATAAACGCGGTCATACCATAATTTGTTCTGTGTGCATTAGCATAAAAGAGATGTCTAGATCTGGTGTGCCGACTTGGAATTCTAAAATTGATCTTTTTTAAAAGTACATAGCAGGCAATTGAACCATTGACAACCTTATGCAAAAAAAGCAGTAGGGCTCTCCTTTGTCTGCACTCCAGCCAACAACAATCAGGGAAATAATTATTTGTATTGTTTAAACAATAATAATATATACTTTATTTATTATTTATACAGAGTGTGCAAAAACTCTTTCGACAACCTTTAAGGAGTGTACTTTGTTCATAGTCACTTTAATTAAATATTTAGCCGTGACAGCTGTTTCGTAGTACAACTACATTTTCAAACGTTGTACTACGAAACAGCTGTCACGGCCAAATATTTAAAGTGACTATGAACACAGTATATTTTTTGTTTTATTTTATTAATTTAAAATGTACGGTCACAAAGTAACGGACGAAACCATAAATTCTTTAAGGAGTGATTTTTCATCAAAAAATAAGAAAAAACTTCATATGAACATTTGTCCTAAAAGTCCTACTTTCAAAACTACAGGGTATTAACATTAAAAAAAAAACTAGTTTTTTATCATAAATTTATACCTGTTCAGATATTTAAAAAAATTAGAGGAATCTTCCAAGCATCAAAGGACATTTTTTTAACCTAAAAAAACAATAATTTTTACCAGTGTCGGCCGTGAGGTTTATACGATAATTGTTTTTAGAAAAAATTGTACGCTAATGCGTCTTCCTATAATAAAAAATACTTTACCAAAGTTCTGTTTAGTTTTAAAAAAAATTATTTTCTTAATTATTTTTTTAATCAATGTACGGTTTTCGAGTAAATAAATACAAAACATTTCTTGGCATGGTCATTTAATGTCGCTAATATCTAACTTTACAGTAAATTAATATATTATTTAAATTAAAACTAATTTGCTACGTAAAAGATTGGTCAATACATTAATTATTGGTGAAGCAAACTAAGTACTTTTAACATGACTACTATACAGTGTGTCCAAGATAAGGATCCTAAACATGGGAATCTGAGAAACCTATTGCAGATACAGCTTAGGTTAAATTAGAAAAAAGTTGTGTATTTAAAAGCTTATTTACATGCCATTAAAAAACTTGACAAATTTGCATGGCCTGCTGAGATATTTGGCAAAAACAAAAATTTCACTATATCGATTTTATTTTTTTCTGACTCTGAAGAGATATAAAAAACTAATAATACTTTTTCATTGGCACTTTTTAGCTACTACATGATGATATTTTTAGATTTTATACCCGACGTTTCGTTTTCAGAAAACCATCATTAACTTTATTATTTTATATGGCTCGAAAAAACATTACACCCTGTATCTAATCCCATTTTTTATTACAAATTGAACGATGTATCACATGTCATATTTTAATTTTTAGTTAAAAGAAATTTGAATTTTTTCTATTTTTTTAAAGTTATTTTTAAGTAGGCCTTGTAAACAAATGCTTGAAAGTTAATACCTGTTACCGTATTGTAACATAATTTAATATCATTATAAAATGGTATTTGTCGTTATTACCCTGTTTGTCGAGTTGTTGTTTTTAGAGCAATTGTTCTTATTGTTACTGTTGTCTTTATTATTGTTTATTGGTGAATAGTTAATACTATTGTGTTATTATCATCAAATATGCCGGGTGGCAATTATAGCCATGAGGATTATAAGACTTCCAACGATTGCCTGTTTTACGGCTTCATTGACTCGACTATAGAATAAATAAATATTAAATTGGTAATATTTCGAAAACTATACATTTTTGAAATAGACTCTTTATACAAAGTTCTCCTTATTTTTGATGCTTAATAGGATAAGATAAAAAATGATAGGGGTTTTTATTTGAAAAAATTGATTTTGAATAATATTAAAGGCTTTCGTTTAGAAAAAATTAATGGTTATGTAATGGTTTGCAAACGTCATTTTTGACATAAAATTTAAAATAGGTTAAAAACTCTGGAACTTAGGTATAGCCCATTATACATAAATTATGTTTCGCAGGATCTAAAGAATAAATAATAGGATGTTTCATTTTTTGAAAAAAACGTTGTTGTTGTCAAGTAGTAGCGGCCTTGACAAGAAAGTTAAGACGTCGGCTTTTTCGCCTTGTAAACATGAAAGGTAGAGGTAATGTTTAATTTTAAAAAATAAAAAGTTATAATAGACTAATAAATATGTTGGATAAAGTAAAAACAGCCTTTTATTCGAACTGTCGCACAGTGCCTTGAGCAATGGACAAAAATAATAAAATGAAGTATTTTTAAAATGTTTTATACTTCTTGTCGTAAAGATAGATACTGGAACTAACCAGAACTAACCAGAACAATAGATATTTTTTTCCACTAATCCCTATTTATTCTTTAACCCATTAGCGCCCAAATTACATTTTTTCTATTTTGTTTCAATTTTCTTGTGTTGTATAGTTGGAAACGGCTTCAGTGTAAGAAAAATATCTAAAAAATCAATTTTGGAGTTTTAGATGTTTAGTGTTGCCATATTGTTTATTTGAATACAAAATACAAACGAATTAACTAAAAATATAGGTTTAAAATTAACATAGCAAATATTTTTTTTCTTTCAATATAAGTTAGCATTAGCGAGAGTGGAAAGGTATAAAACAATTTATGCAAAGGGCTTGCATGTTTTAAGGGCACATCTTCCCTTCTTATTTAATTCTATTGACTTAACTAAATGGTCATTACCATCAAACCTTATATTGTTTGATACACGGGAAACGAACGAGGATTCCATAGATGTTGATGGGCGACAAGCTCATTTGGAAAGAACTTGGTACCGCCGTAAGTATACGACGACTACTTCTCTTTTACACTCTAGTTGCGAAATCTTTAACTGTCTGGATTTATTATCCAACAACTAACTATTTTGCATGGCTACATCTAGCATCCATGTAAATAATGGCCAATACCATTTTTTACCCCTGATTCCGACACGGTAGCAACCAAGATTCTGATCCATTTGATCAGTTCCTCCCATGAATTCATTATTTTTTCCTATTTCCTATTAGTCTTGGTCGCGGAATAAGTATGTTTCGCTTTTGCTGCTGAGAGTATATTTTCACTTGTCCAACTTTTTGGTACCACAGTTTGATGATATCATCGTTACAACGGCATTGTCCATTCATCTTACATATAAATGCCAACCTTTTTTTTGCAGTTTCAAAGTAACCGCAGTATTTTTTTGGCAAAAAGGGGTTAAAGGACATTGCTATTAAATTCGATTTTTTTGAACTGTTCTAATAGCGGAATAACCTTAAAAAGTAAAAAAGGGCAGCATTACAAAACATATTGTCCATATAAAAGTGATACCGCAATCCCTCTTTTTCTGGTGAAATTTCGTTTTTCATTAGCAACAATGGGATATAGATGCTTTTCCAAAGAAAGTTTCATAATTTGATTAAGCCTTTGGGCTCTTTCCTTGGTATAAATCAAAATTTACCAAATACCCGTCCTTAGTATTTATACTCCATATTTTATACCCAAATTTGATGGGTTTACCCCAAATGAATTGTTTGCTTCCATGTTTACCATAATATTTTACAATGCTTTCGTCGTAGGCGAGGTTTTGTTCGGAAATAAAGTTTTTAATGCAACGTTCCTTTAGCATTTCCATAACTGGTCTAATCTTCCATGCTTTGTCGTTCTTATTAATCTTCGCATTTTCCGCGCAATGAATAAATCGACAAATTTGTAGAAGTCTGTTACGGCGCATAGATTGAAAGACAGCTA
>JACEGR010008998.1:0-30954 GCA_014170235.1 Listronotus bonariensis
ATTATACAGTGCTGCCCAATTAAAACGAGCAACCCTGTATAAATCCGTTCTTTGTATACTTATAAAAAAATCCTAGAGCTTACAGGGTTATTTTTAAGTTGATATTTTCCTCTTAACAATGTATACAGTGCAGAAGAAAATAAGAACATTTTACAAAATAAAATCATGTTGGAGAATGCTTTGTTTCCAGAAATATAGGGTGTTAAGTTTTAATAAAAAAATGCCTTTTTAACACGCTTTTATTAGCTTGGGTTGTATGTATGTATGTATGTATGTATGTAACGGAATCTTTAAGCTTAATTTTCACCAACTTCCAGCGATTCGATTTCTTTGAAACTTTGCACACGTATCAAGGACCCATGACAATGCAATAATCTGCAAACAGTATCCCGTTATCCTGCTTAGGATCGCAGGGATAAATAAATTCCTTTATAGATTTTCTGTAGAGAGAGTAACAGAAGTTATTAGATTACGAAATAGTTCGTGAAACATTTTCAGTATCACATGTCCGCAGAAAACTAATTGATATATCGAACTAAAAAATGAAAAATAAATAATAGTTTAAAATAACTAAAAAACACGCTTTTATATGCAACCGAACTAAAAATTAGAAAATAATTTTTTCATTACAAAGAGTTTGTATTACAGGAATAAAAGGTCAAACAATGAATTATAATTATATACCTCAAAATAGAATTATTATAATAAAATTTAAGATAATAACGAGAATAATTTACTTCAGAGTAAAAAGCGTGGGGTGCATTTTACTATTTTTCCTCATAACTTTTTCCTCATAGATATCTACAAATGAAATAATTATAACATCAAAATATATTTTGATTGGTACATTATTATAGTAACTAAACAAAATTTGCTCTACGTATGCTCCTGGCTTAAAGGGTATTAAATTCTCATACTACCGATTTCAAGTTTTTTAAAATCGGTTAAGTAAGTTTCAAGAAAATTTACCCCCTAAGTGCGTATTTACACACACCGGCAATGTCGGCGTCGCGTCGTTGCCGTCACCGGCACCGACATTGCCGGTATGCGTAAAAACGCACTAAAAGTAGTAGACTGTGGAATATTAGCTTTGTTCGCGGGTTCGATTCTGAACCGGTTCTGGGACTATTCGCATGCGCAGTGAAAAGCAGCGTTCACGGTTAGTAAAATCCTGAATTTTTAGTAACAGTTCTGTGTTCGCGGGTTCCAATGGAATCAGTTCGTTACCGGTTCGTATCCTAATTAGCAGTCCTGGGATTTTTGTTGGAACTAGTTCAGTTCGAAATTTCATGCGCATTGTCGACATGGTCAGCTGTTTTCTGTTTTTGTGGTACAGAAATAAACCGTTGTATTACAGTTTATTTGTTTCTGCCACTTTTTATGCGGGTTAATATACCTGTTGAATATTTTTATATTTTTTGTGATTCTGAGCGTATATAAACAAAGGATTTTTAATTGTATTCCGTATGAATGTATGTATGCAATAAAATAAGTAAAGATTTAATTAAAAAATATAGACAATATTACAAGATTCTACCATTTCGTGTTGTTTGAATTTTATCTTTAGTTAAATACACATATTTATGTTAAAAACGAGAGGAGGTAGGGAATCCCTCGTCTTCCGCCGAGAGACCTCTAGTGGCTTTCGACAGCATAAAATTTACCTTTTTGTTTGAATTTAATTTTTTTGTGTGGTATCCAATTTAACCATAAAAATCTAACCAAAAGGATAATTCTAATCCAGTTCGGTTCTAGTTCAGAATCAGTTCATTACTCAACCCGCGAACAAAGCTATTGTTAAGCAAAATTCCATTTTGCAGAAGTTTAGATAAACTTTAAAAAATAGAATAATATTCCAAATTTTTGCCAATATTTTTTGTCAGTGAGACTTGTTACCGTTAACGTTATTATAATTTGCATCTGTAGTAGATCTCTAATTCAATAAATTGTACTACATGCACACCTTCACAACTTTACGCGACATCTGATATGCTTCTGACGACATTTACATTAACAAAAAGCACAAGTGCCCATTTACGAGTGCATTAGCACGGAACGAAAAATAATTATAATTTCAGCATCTGGATTCATTGACGTACTTTCTGATGTGAATCGGGCATATAAAAAAATGTGACTATAAATCTATAGAAATTAAAAATATTTAATGGGCAATAAAGAGTGTGCTGGACAATCCACACAAAACTACTAACTACTAAAAACTTATTATTCAATAAAAATTGTAATTTCTTTTTTATTATTTCAGCTTTGGAAGGCGCACCGGTGGAAGTGCCAGGAGACAAAACGAATGTTTTGTTCTCGAACCCTCGGAAATGATTGTCGTAAGTATTTTTTATTCAAGAAACGTAGATTTTAGCTACTCACATTAATATTATCAGGGGTGTTAATTTAAGAAGGTACCATCCTGAATATGTAAAGTTCCATGAAAAAATAACTTAAACAACGTAAACCTGTGTTTCTCTGGTGAACGCTTATTTTCAATTAAAATTGAATCCTCCTCAAGAAACCCCTAAAATCTTAAATGGAAAGAGGGAGTTAAGTGATGCCTTGTTTAAATTACCTTTTCAAAAATACCATACACTGGATTTTGTTTAGTGTTCTTCTATTCTTTTGAGCAGTGTATAGTAGGGTGCTATACAACTGTTTTTTCTCGCAGACCCACTCCAGTGTATGTACAGGGTGTCCCATTTTGGTTGTCACTCTATGGAAACTTGGAAACCATAAGAGATATTAAAAATCCGATACCCCATCCTCGAGCTCTTTTTGGAGAAAACATTTATGGTAAAAACAGATCATCGCTATCGCGAAGCGTTTCAGAGATACAGGGTGATTCTCGATTTTTTCACTTTTTGAAAAGGCCCTGTAGCTTTGTTGTTATTACAGATACGAGAAAACTAATTGCACATTATACAGACACTTTTTTCCGTAGAATCCAGTGGCGTAGCCAAAAATTTTTTGAGCTGTCATTTTTGACATATGACCCAAACATGTTTTTTTATTAGGGACACCCTATAAATGATTAGGTAATTAAATTGCTTGTTTTTTCTGATTAAAATAATATATCATAGTAGGTGGTTTAATAAATTTTTTACGTCAAATATTGGAAAAATTATGATTTTAAAGACGCATTGCGGCTTCTATCTGTTTTTAAATTGTTTTATATTTTTTGTTTTAAAAGGAATCTGTCATCCCTTAGCTCAAGAGACATTTCCATAGAAAACAAACAAAAAATAAGTTTACAACAATAATAAACAAGTTATATTAATTAAATTAAAAAATTTATCAAGTTTTTTTTTAATTTTTGATTTTTTTAAGTCCAAAAAAAAAATCGAAACATTTTAGACACACCCTGTATAACTTTGATTTTTTTTTATACAACATTATCATACTAATACAGTACCAAATTTTTTTGCTTCAAAATCATAAATAAGGACGTATGAATTTTAATATTCTAAACATGAAAATAATTATCTTTAATTTTTTGGGACACACTGTATCATATATATATATATATATATATATATATATATATATATATATATATATATATATAATATTCTATCTTACACATATTATATTTATCCACCATGAATTCATCCTTATATATTCATAAATAAAATTGTAGGAAATTTTTATAAGTTAAAAATAAAAAAAAATCAGTTTTAATTGTTTGAGATTACCGTGTATCATCTTATTATGCGATATTAATAATCTTCTACCATCATATATATTATTTACCAAAATTTCATACTTATATAATTATAAATAAAGCTGAGTAGGAAATTTTTTAAATTCTTAAAATAAAAAAATGAGCGTCGTCTTAAAATCATAATTTTTCCAATATTTGACGTAAAAAATTTATTAAACCACCTACTATGATATATTATTTTAATCAGAAAAACAAGCAATTTAATTACCTAATCATTTATAGGGTGTCCCTAATAAAAAAAACATGTTTGAGTCATATGTCAAAAATGACAGCTCAAAAAAAATTTTTGCCTACGTCACTGGATTTTACGGAAAAAAGTGTCTTTATAATGTGCAATTAGTTTTCTCGTATCTCTAATAATAACAAAGCTACAGGGCCTTTTCAAAAAGTGAAAAAATCGAGAATCACCCTGTATTCTAAAACGCTTCGCGATAGCGATGATCTGTTTTTACCATAAATGTTTTCTCCAAAAGAGCTCGAGGATGGGGTATCAGATTTTTAATATCTCTTATGGTTTCCAAGTTTCCCATAAGGGACAACCAAAATGGGACACCCTGTACAGAGTGGCCCACCATATTCGACACGGTCTGTAGCTGGATAACCATGGGGTTTTTAAAAAAGTAAATACTGGAACATATACAGGTCGAATAAGACCACAGTATAAAATTATTCAAGTCTATACAGGGTGTCTCAAAAAGTGTGACGTATCGAAAGTTATATTTTTTTAAATGGAACACCCTATATTTTATGACGGTTTTAGATTCTACATAAAAAATAACTTATGTTTGTTAATATTACTAAGTGTCTAATTTTATTAGTTTTGTGATATTTGATTTGTTCAATGCAGAGGTAAAATTAAATTGTTTTTACTTTAACACTTTAAACACTTTAAACTTTAAAATGTGTAACAAGATTAGAAAAAGTATGCCATATCATACGTAGGTAAAATAAAGATTAAATATTGTACAGGGTGATCAAAAACTAATTTCACTTTTTGAGAAAATCAAATACCCATATCTTTCTTATTTTAAATGGAACACCCTGTATTTATTTACGTCACATGATGACAAATAAAATACTCTTTCAAATGGTGTATAGGTTGCCTATACCTATCTTTTGTGCTTTTTAGTAAAATCTGCTTTTACAAATTTTTAGTCCAAATGTTTATTTAAATTAAAGTTGGCTGTGACATAGCAGCCATTAATATTTTTCTTAAGGAAATAACAACGACCATTTATTGATTACTCGTGTTTTAGTCAGTTTAAAAGAAATTTTAATGATTTTAAATAAAAACCCTTCTTCTACAACAACAAGATGATATAATACTGGTAGGCTGTGAAAAAATGGTTTACTTTAGTCTAGAGTTAATCCTGAAAAATATTTTAGGAGAAACCATCTGATAATCTTAATAGTTGCTTTAAAAAATTTGACACAGTGATTATGGATAATGGAAGAAACGAGTTATAGGTCACAGAATGTCGTCATAACTGACCAGAGGCGTTATTAGGATTGTTGACAAACACAAGTTTTATCATTACCACATTCAGCTGAAATAAGTGTTATTGGAAGTAGCATTATAAGCAACTAATGAATTTTTTTCTGTGAATTTTAAAAATAGTGGCAGATAATACAAAATCTTTTAATTTTGTGCTTTTTTCCAACAAATTTATATTTTGCAATAACGGCTTAGTAAATAGGCATAGCTATATCACAGCCTACTTACATTTAAATAGACATTTGGAATAAAACTATGTTAAAACGTAATTTACTTAAAAAGTATAAAAAGATCAGCGCGATGGTGTAGGCAACCTCTACACCATTTGAAAGAGCATTTGGTTTGTCATCATGTGGTGTAAAAAAATATAGGGTGTTCCATTTAAAATAAGAGAGATATTGCTATTTGACATTCTAAAAATCGAAATTATTTTTTGATCACCCTGTATAATCTATGATCTCGATATGACCTACGTATGATAAGGCAGACTTTTCCTAATCTTGTAACAAATTTTAAAGTTTAAGGATTTTATATTGTTAAAATTTAATTGATTTAATTGCACCCCTGCATCTTGAAAAAAAATCAAATATCATAAAAACGAATAAAATTAGATACTTGGTACTATTAACAAACTTAAATTATTTTTTTATGTAGAATCTAAAACCGTCATAAAATATAGGGTGTTCCATTTAAAAAATATAACTTTGATACGTCACACTTTTTTGAGACATCCTGTATAGAGTAAAATAATTTTATATTGTGGCCTTATCCGACCTGTATTTGTTTTAATATTTACTTTTTTAAAAACCCCATGGTTATCCAGCTACAGACCGTGTCGAATATGGTGGGTCACCCTGTATAAATGTCATTAAAAAAGGGTGTCTTACGAAACGTCAATAACTTCAAGACTTATAAGACTAAATGTGTGTTTTTTAACATATAAGAGTTTTTTCCTATCGATAGCAGAGTTTTTTCCTTTCGATAGCAGATTGATTTTTCTGCAAGTACAAATTTTTTATCAAATCGTTTTACTAAAACCTTCTTTCACAAATATTTCATTTCGTACCTCTTACAGCAAGCTTGAAAATTAGTTCTTTTAAATTATCATAAAATATGTCAAGTAACTATTCAGGCATAATAAAGCTTCTTATTCCTATTCAAAAGGAGCAACTCGTTATTATGAAATAAGAGGATCCTTCACTACAAGTATTCCTTTGCGCTGAGAGATGCAATTAGGCATAAATTAAATAGAGCCTTTTCTAAAGTTCGTATTTGAGGAATTACATGTGTCTAGCCCCTAATTTTATTTAATTTCTCTTATTTTGCTTTCGAACATACACGCTTACACTACTTTTTTTTAGGAACAGTCTACGTAGACTTTGAGCAGAGACAAGAATGAGACGAGCAACTAAATGTAAATAAATTATCCGAGAGAGAGATAGCTGCTGGGCCTTCCTTGTCTGTCTTCAAGGAAGGCAAACGCAGATGGCGCGTGAGTCGACTTTATCGTTTGCCCGCCAAATTCAAATTATATAGCTGTGCTATTTTTGCCCTTAATGTTAGGTACTTGTTTTTGTTTCATATTAATATAAAATATTGGGAGTTTAGTTCAATAATTACACACACCTTATTAAAAATGTCATTTATTTGGTTTTTATAAAGATTTTTTCTTACAGATAACCATGTCAATATTACCTTAAATTATCTGTTGAAAAGCACAAATTTAATATATACACTGTGATCACTAATAAAAGTCAATATTCAAAGTCCAATTAAAGGTAAAAAACCACGAAACACACAATAAATCACAGAAAATGTAAACAAACTGTCCAAACAAATCGGCCATTGAAAAATATCAAACACAAATATCGATTAACATTTCGGCGTGACTGCCTGCGGCAACGTTGTCAAGTTAAAAATATTCGATTCATGGTATATTTTCTTTCTCTTAATTAGATGCGAGCCAAAAAGGACATTAAAGTTTACATGCAGAAATTGTAAACAACTTGGCAACCAGGGCAAAGCGATGATTGCTCCATCTACGATAGCCTGCCATGATGAAAGACAAAGACATATTTATTGGAACTTGCGTTAAACCAGAAAGAGATAAATACAATGGACAAATTGTTAGGACCAGTTACTCGTCTCATTCTTGTCTCTGCTTTGAGCCTTATTACTAATGTTAAATGTGTGTATTTGGGTCACTCTAAAGTTAGAGGCAGTTTATTAACACGATACTTAAAGATTTGGAAGTTATGAGGGACAGGAAAGTGGCACCCGTGTTGCTCTCTATTTTTTTTTAAATCTTTGGACAAATCACGAAGGCTAAAAGTCTAAATACTAACGTACCGTGGGTGTCTTAAGCGAGGTAAGAGGGGGTTTGTTGACACGGGACTTAAATACTTGAAGAGTTGGGGAGGAAGGATAGACCTCCGCGGGCAGCAGGTTCCACAATCTAGAAACTCTAGGGATAAAAGAACGAACAAAGTGAAAAGTTCGGGGCCTGTCCAGTTGGACCGTATAGGGATGCATACGCGCGGAACCACAAGTTTCTCTGTTGGGAACCGTGAGTGGAGGAACTATATTGGACAATTCTTTAGAGCAGAAGCCATGGAAGTACCTATAAAAAAGCGATAAATCCCCCACAGCCCGACGATGGGCAAGAGAGGGAAGCTTTTCTGTAAGGGAAGGATCATTAATGAGACGAATAGCTCTTCTTTGAATAGAATCAAGAATGCTTAGAGTTGTGGGGGACGCCTTGCCCCAGATATGAGAACAATATTCCAAGGGAGGTCGGATTTGGGACACATATAAAGTGTATAAATTAGAAGCGGAAAAATACTTTTTGGCTCGAAAGAGAAATCCAAGCTTTTTTGAAGCTGCCGTGGCTATAGATAAAATGTGTTTATGCCAGTTAAGGTTACTTTCAAATGTGATGCCCACAAGATTGAAGGTGTCTTTGCTCTGTAAAATTTGGCCGCTCATAAGTAGAAGATGAGTATTTGATGACTCTTTTCGCGACAAGGAACATGATTGTGTTTTGGATGCATTAAAGTGGACGAGATTTTTGGCACCCAAATCCAATATTAAATTAAGATCCTGCGTAAGAGATATCTGCATCGCTCTGCGTTTGTTTTCCAAGTCAGGTCTATATTTGTTTTCGTGAATTTGATCAAACATTATCGTCAGATCATAAATTTCTCAAAAATATCCGCCTTTTTCTTATAATTAGGGGCATCTTATAGTCTTTTAACACTTCAACTGGCTAAAGTTTCTTTAAAAATATTGATAATTTGCAAAATTTGAAATTTGTCGGTAAAATTTGATCAAAATCACGAAAAAATACAGAAAGAGTATTGACTTTTAAAACTTTTCCCGAGAGGAGTGGGAAATTTACAAAAAATACCAAAGTCATCCCCCAATAGCATCTGGTATACAGGGTGTCTCTAAAAGAATCGAATCTAATTTATGGGTCTCAGAGTCTTTAAAAAAATAGTTTAAATTTAAAATTCGATATTGGCGTTACTATTCTCAACGGATTTTAATGCGTTTTTTTAATGGATAGAGTGATTCAAGATGAAGGTTTATATGTATAATAATATCAAAAAAAAACATACAGAGTGTTTAAAAAATAGTTTACATTCTCAACGGATTTTGATGCGATTTTTTTTAATAGAGGATTCAAAAGAAAGGTTTATATGTATAATAATGTCAAAAAATATATACAGAGTGTTTAAAAAATAATTTACATTTAAAATTCAATATTGACGTTACTATTGCAATTAAAAAAAGAAGTGTTTATAGGAATTGTTCACAGGTATTTATGGTTAAAAAAATATATAGAATTGCCCCACAGGGTGTGTCAAAAAGGTGTTATAATTAAGTTTCTTATCACTATTCAACGGATTTTGATGCGGTTTTTTTAATAGGTTTATATGTATATAATAATATCCAAAATCTTCACGGTATAGGGGAGGGGAATTGTTTTACTCCGAATTAAACGCTTGCGAAGCCCGCGGGCAACAGCTGGTAGTTTATACAGTGGTGCCATTACTTATTTATTGATGAGGCCCTTTTTTGCTCTTCAATTTTCGGTACAAAATTCTTTTAATTTTCAGAGGGTCTCTACAGGCTCATTTTCCCAGGGCACCCACACCTCTAAATCCGCCTCTGGAAACATCCTGTATATTGACGTGTATGCTACGCCCTTTCACTCTTTTGAGTTAACTTGTATTAGTGAAACTTTTTTTTAAGTTGGTATCTTAAAAATCACTAAAATGAATACCAAAATTACAGGTTTGTTTAAAAAGAAATTTAATCCAAAAATTTTTTAAACTGTAAAACACCTTAATTTTTCTGTAAGCTTAATTTATTTTGTTTTCACTTTGTCTGTTGCGAGGAATCTGTGTTTATCTCTAATGTATTTTCTTCTATTTTATGTACATAAATTAATAGATTTACATGAGTTATTTCAAATAAGGAACTTTTAAAAAATAATAGGTATATTTTATGAAGACGATGTGTAAATAATTACGAATACAACAGGTATATAAACAAAATCCTCAATATGCTTTTGCAATTTTCCACGAAAGGTCAAAGGTCGTTGTAGCATATTTCATTCCATTACCATGGAAACGCTCCAGAGTCGACCCAAATCCTGTAAATTGAGTGCCCGTTTACCTGGATTTCTGGAAAACTACTGGCAAGCTTTGATTATTGGGTTATTTGGCCGATATTTATTAAAGTTGTATTCAATCTGGTAAAAGCATACTGCAGTTTCAACCTTTTTCCTTTCGGTTATTTTTCCCTGAAATAAATGTGGGTCACTGAATGTTTTTAATTACCCAGACAGACTTGGTTAATATACCCAAAGGGGGTATCCATAAATTACATGAGGCATTTAGGAAGGTGGGGGGCTCGAGTTGAATTTCATCTAATCTTACCGTAAGGGGAGCTGTGCAATTATCACGTAACTTTTCTTCCGCTAGAAACAGTAAAAAATATCACGTAAGATTGGGGGCGGGTGTTGATTGAAGCAAATCTTACCAGGAAGATTAAAAAATGCATAAGCATTTAGAAAAGCATAAAATTACCTCAAAAAATATTTGATTTTCGAGATATCGGCACTGGAAATTTATCAAACCGTCTACTTGAATCAGATTTTTGATTTTTACACCCTATGAATAAATAGATTTGGATTTCAGTTTTGCAGAACTGACAAGTAATTTTATTGATCAAAGACCAACATTACTTAACTGTAACTTTTTTATTTTTAATATATATAAAAAGGCTTTTCAGGAATACCTTTGCTTTATCTAAAGTAACAGAAGCGTTGATATACGAGGTAATTCAAAATTGTAGAAAAATTATTAAAATCAAAAGTTGTCATTTTTAACACGCTTTTATTAACTTGGGTTGTAACTATCTATCTATCAATCTATCCATCTGGCTGCCTATGTAACGGAATCTTTGAGCCTAATTTTAACCAACTTCCAGCTATTCGATTTCTTTGAAACTTTGCACACGTATTAAGGACCCATGACAATGCAATAATCTGCAAACAGTATCCCTTTATCTTTTTTTAATCGCCAGGAAAAAAATTCCATTATATTATAAAAACAACACCTAGGATGCCATCTGTTGGAAAAATTTCAAACTTTGCTATTAAATGAGGAAGAAATTTTTTAGTGGATTGCAAAGTGTTGACAACGGTCCAAACATTTCCTGGAGTGCCATCTGTTGGCAAAATTTGAAACTTTGCTACTTAATGAAGAAGAAATTTTTAGTGAGTTGCAATCTTTTGCAAATTTTAAAATTTGCTACCATTGTCATTTCATAGGGGCTGGTTATTTTCTTTTGCTGCTTAATTAATTAGTATGTTCTAATTTACTGTTATATTAAGAATTTTGTGCAATATAACGAACTAAAAATGAAAAATAATTAATAGTTTAAAAAACTAAAAAACACGCTTTTATATGCAACCGAACTAAAAATTAAAAAATAATTTTTCATTAAAAAAATATTTTCACTTCATAGTAAAAAGCGTGGGGTGCATTTTACTATTTTTTCATAACTTTTCCATCATAGATATTGGCAAATATAATAATTATAACATTTAATATATTAAGCACCCCACGCTTTTTACTATGAAGTGAAAATATTTTTTTTAATGAAAAATTATTTTTTAATTTTTAGTTCGGTTGCATATAAAAGCGTGTTTTTTTAGTAGTTTTTTTAAACTATTAATTATTTTACTCAGGTCATTTTTAGTTTTTTAGAATGCTTATAGGTTTTTTCACCAGCCCTTTTAATATTATAGTTGATTTTTCGGACCTCCTGTATAAGGGACCTAGTTCTAAAATCTACAACTTCCATCATCTTATTCAATACAAAAATGAGATATATTTCCCAATAGTTGTATTTCCTAGAGCTAAATTTAAGTAATTTTTTTAGGCCCTGCTTATGCTACATCTACAACAGAGTATTCAAAAAGAATGAAAGAAAGTTACAATATTATTTATAGATTTTTTGCTCATTTTTTATAAAATTTAGTAGTACTGTAGATTGTACACTTTGGAACTAGACCCCTTATACATATATAACAGATGGTTCTTTAAACGCAAAGGAAAATATCTGACTTGGGATTAAAACCTATAGTAGACTAAAAACCAGTTACAAAGATGCCACAAGCGTCATACAAATAAAGACGGCAATCAACTATCGCTGTCTAAACGCGTCGTTTACATCGTGTGCGAGCAACAAAAAGGAGAATTTTTACTCTTTGTTTGACCTCCGGACAGTGCGGACGTGCGTAGAGGACTAGAAAGTTCTTCTCGGAGTGGCGGCTAGAGATGTCGTACGAACGTTTTTTACCTTCGGGGATCAAGGAAAGATTCACGCTAAATTGACGGCATCTTTCTTCTGGATCTAAGCGCTGTGAGCGAAGATTCCTATAAGCTGATGGTATCCTGTTTGGTGGTGAACACGAGGTATTTCTCAAAATGACGGGAAATAGATGGGCGTGCCATGGGAACTGGCAGTTGTGAAAGTGAAGGTTATACGTAACACCAGTAGCAGATCTTGGTTTGACAGCCGACAATTTATGCATTGCATCGATTGTTGAATTGTTTGTTTTCTTTTGGAATTTCTGGGAGCTACGAGCTCGATTATCCAGATTTTCCGCCGACGAAGCCCTGGAAAGCATAGTCCGGAAGGGGAGAGTGGTGAATTGGACCTGAAGGGACCAAAACCAAGAAAAAAAATAGAAATAGAAATAGAAAAAGGAGAATAATTGAAAGTGAGACAGAAATAATGACGCCGTGGCAGCTTCTCTACTGGCGAGAAATTTAATACTGAACCAACATAAAATTAGCCAAATAACTGTAAGGACGAAATTATTAATTAACTAATTTAACCTACCATGATATGGTTCGTGCTTCCGCTGTGTTTACCAATATTTTTGTGCAATAAAAAACAATTGCATAGGCATAAAAAAATTTAAATTAAATGTTTAAATTTGCCAGTCTAATTATCTTGGTAATAATAGTGTATTTATTAAACTTTCAATTTTTATCACATGTAGTTTAATGTTTAAAAAACTGTTACAACTTTAAAAATATTTCGTTTAAAAAATTGTTTAATGTTGAGATTGTTTCGTTTAGTTTAATAATTAATTTTTGGTACGACCGATAAAAAATTAATGTTTTTATCGGTTGCGCTTTAAAGTTATAAACTAGTATATATTCCACTGGGTCACCTCCTAATTTTAGTTGCTAATTTTAGCATCGTCGGGCTGTGGGGGATTTATCGCTTTTTTATAGGTACATCCATGGCATCTGCTCTAAAGAATTGTCCAGTATAGTTCCTCCACTCACGGTTCCCAACAGAGAAACTCGTGGTTCCGGGCGTATGCATCTCTATACGGTCCAACTGGACAGGCCCCGAACTTCCCACTTTGTTCGTTCTTTTATCCCTAGAGTTTCTAGACTGTGGAACCTACTGCCCGCGGAGGTCTTTCCTCCCCCCCAAATCTTCAAGTATTTAAGTCCCGTGTCAACAAACTCCCTCTTACCTCGCTTAAGACACCCACGGTACGTTAGTATTTAGGCTTTTAGCCTTCGTGGTCTGTCCAAAGATAAAAAAATCTTAAGTTTCAAAAGCAAATCCTCTATTTGTCTTTTTTTCCTGAATTTAATCAAATTTTATCGTCCAAAATGTTGCAAAATTATATATTATATTTTTTAAAAAACTATATACAATTGTTTTTTATTCTGTGTGATTTATGAATCAAACATCATCAAATTTACGCAAAAATACAAATCTGTAGGGTTAACTTAAAAATAAACTTTTTTCCCAAATTCCAAAATAACTATTTTTTTCATCATCATCGTCTCAACTTTTGTTTTTTAAATAAAATAATTTAAATTATTATACTAAATTTTGTATAATTGGAAGATTCTGTTTTTAAACACGCTTTTATTAGCTTGGGTTGTAACTATCTATCTATCTATCTATGTAACGGAATCTTTGAGCCTAATTTTTACCAACTTCCAGCGATTCAATTTCTTTGAAACTTTGCACACGTATCAAGGACCGATGACAATGCAATAATTTAAATACAGTATCCCGTTATCCTAATTAGGACCGCCAGGATAAATAAATTCCTTTACAGATCCTCTGTGTCTCTTGACAAGATGGCGAAGGAATTTTTTAGTGAATAAACTGGAGCATTTATTTTTAAAAACTAATTGATATATCGAACTAAAAATGAAAAATAAATAATAGTTTAAAAAAACTAAAAAACACGCTTTTATATGCAACCGAACTAAAAATTATAAAATAATTTTTCATTACAAAGAGTTTGTCACTTCAGAATAAAAGCGTGGGGTGCTTAATATATTAAATGTTATAATTATTCTATTTGCAAATATCTATGAGGGAAAAGTTATGAAAAATAGTAAAATGCACCCCACGCTTTTTACTCTGAAGTGACAAACTCTTTGTAATGAAAAATTATTTTCTAATTTTTAGTTCGGTTGCATATAAAAGCGTGTTTTTTTAGTTTTTTAAACTATTATTTATTATATTATAATTTTTCAGTCCTTAATTCAGAAATAATAAAAAAGTATTAAAAATTACTTATTAATTCAACTTATTGTTACAATGTTTTACTGCCCCACTAACTTACAGAAAACGAATTATTTACAAATAATTTCCTACTGAACCATTCCCTATATTATGTAACAAAAATATTTTTATAGGATGTAGGTAGCTTTAAACTTGAAACCAAGTGTTGAAATCTTCTTGAAACATCAAACGAAAAGAAACCATCATTAGGGAAGTCGTATCTTTTCAAAAATAACATCGTTTGCCTGATTTCTCGATTATTTATGAATTCCCTTGCATATTGTTGATATAAACATTCTTGTCATGTTTTGTCGGTAGGTGTCAAACATTGCGGCATATGGTTTTCGGACTATATAAAAATTTATAAACATCTCTGTTTAACCGATTTTAAAAAAGGAAGAAGATCTATGTTCGAATGTATTGTTAGTGCTTGGGCCAGCAACGAAATGGACTTCGATAATAACTCTTTTATCACCTATTTGGGGGGTTCTTCTTGACGAGATATTCCACTGGGTCACCTCCTAATTTTTATTGCTAATTTTAGCTCCGTGGTTACGAAAATTTGCAATAAAGTCGCGAACGAATTCGATTTTAATATCTTACTGTTAAATATCTCTAAATTAAGCCCTCTGATATATTTTGATAGTCAACAAATTTTGCGCATCGAAGTTATAAACTCGTATATATTCGTCTTCACCTTTTTTTATCTGCATTCACACATTTTCTTTTTACTAAGCTTGAGGCCCCCTCTAAACTCCAAAGGGCCCCCTGAGCTTTGGGGCCCCGGGGTACTGCCCCGCTTAACCCCACAGTAGCAACACCACTGGATAAAATACTCCATTTTAGTAAACTAACAGTTTTTTACACTTTAAATTTGTGTTTTGATTCTATTCCACCTAGAATAAATTTTAATATAAATTTCTTTAATGTAACAGCCAACGCGACATTAGAGACATTTTGCACCTCTTAAAATAACGGACGTTTTTTGGCCTCCTTATGGTTATCGTTATTATTAAACATAACGATTACGGCAGCAGTTTTAGACAGAGATTTTGCAGCCTCTTTTAAGAAATATATCTTGCGCTTTCGACACATAACCTTATTTTTGCCTGCGGTTCACCCATTTTAAAGTTAACGAAAAATCCGTATTTACTTTTATTCTTCATAAGATATAAATCCATATATACACTTCTGTTGATTTCGTTTTTTAAAGTAGATGCAAACAATAGAGTATAAGCAAAACACAAAAAGTAAGGTTAGGTTTGGTAGTAGAATAAAAGCAAGTGTGCCAGATTGTAACATCCAAATTAATTACTAATTTAGAATATCCGTAAAAGTGCAAGTCCGTTTTAATTTCTTAACACTATTTGATTTTTATTACTGCTATAGATTTTTCGCTAATTAGAGCCTATATATAAATGATATTTTAATTAATACGGCATTAAAATTTAAACCTTTTAAATAATTGTTATTAAAATTTCTACAATCCGGCAACCACGCAGTTTAACAATAACGATAACGATAAGCTCTTCGGTATTCATCCGTAATTAAAGGAGTCCGGTATGGTTAATAACGATAACGGATCATATTTGAATTACTGCGCAGTCTCAGAATAACGTTAACCACAACGAAATTGAAAAATATAGGGGGCCAAAATGTCTCTATTACCTAAATCAAAAAAATCAAGTTACTATAAATTCCGCATCACTTCCTAGTTTATGTGTCACAAAATTTAAAATTTATTAGTTGCGGATAAATTTTATAGAAATGGTCAAAAAATTTTGCTAATATTGAATTGGGATATCTTAAAAATTGACATTATAAAGTTTATATGGTGGTAGAAAAAATATAGTATGCATCACATGCATAAATTGTCTTTTTTACTTATGGAATTGCCGCACTAGCCTGACATTTTGAGACATAAGGAGTGTTGGCAGGGTTCTTGGTTGAAAATAAAATAAATATATGTTTAATGTTTAACAATTACCGATCCCTCCCTGTTGCTGCCCTCAAATAAATGGCAAACGGAATTCAACAAGTTAATGCATAAAATATGTTTCATAAATGGCGACCTTTGTTAACTCTGAGCCCTTTTAATGTCAAAAGGTCGTAAATTTAACGCCGGGGGTTCCGTTTTCAATTTGTTGGAAGTTACTAACAAGAGTGGGCGTCTATAACACACAAAACAAATTGTTTTGTTTGTATACAAGGTAGAGGATTATCTGAATCGTTAAAAAGACACTGTATACAGGGTTTAAATTAAAAATGTGATACAAAAATCCGCTTCAAATTTTCTTTGTCAAAATTTCATGGTTTTCAAGTTACGGTATTGTATCGTAAAAAACGGGGTTGTTCAGTTCAGATTTTTTTTTCAAAAAGTGGAACATGGAACCCACACCAAATAAAGACCAGAAAACCCAAGTTTCTAAAGCAAATCTTCTAGGATTTGTATTTTTTTTGTGAAATCAAATCAAAATTTATCGTTTAAAATGCTAAAAAATTATCCATATTTTTTAAAAAACTATAACCGTTTTTTTTTCTATAATTTTTTTATGCAAGACTCTTAGATGCCTCTAACTATAAGAAAAAGGCAGATATTTTTGCGAAATTTGGGATTTGTAAATAAAATATTATCAAATTTATGCAAAAAATACAGATAAAAGATTTGCTTCTAAAACTCAAAATTTCTCTGGGAATGGAGTTAACTTAAAAATAAGGTTTTTCTCGCAAACTCCAAACTAACTATTTTCTTTACCAAAGTGTTCCGCTTAGGAACAATGGCATTCAGTCTTATCATAATCATCTCAACTTTTACTTTTTAAACAAAATAATTTAAATTATTATAGCAATTTTATAAAATTTAGATATTCTGTTTTTATATTATATTTTTTTCAGTCGTTAATTTAGAAATAATAAAAAAATCATTATTTCAACGTATTACTGCATTATTTTCCATCCAGTCAGTCACAGTGTTTTAGTGGCCCACTAAATTAAAAAAAAAAAAAACATATTATTTACAAATAATTTCCTACTGAACTATTCCCTATATTGCCTAACAAAAATATTTTTATAGGATGTAGGTAACTCTAAACTTGAAACCAAGTGTTGAAATCTTCTTGAAACATCAAACGACAAGAAACCATCATTAGGGAAGTCGTATCTTTTCAAAAATAACATCGTTTGCCTGATTTCTCGATTATTTATGAAATCCCTTGCATATTGTTGATATAAACACTGTTGTCATGTTTTGTCGGTAGGTGTCAAACATTTATTTGCGGCATATGGTTTTCGGACTATATGAAAAACTACAAACATCTCTTTTTAACCAATATTAAAAACAAGATCTATGTTCGAATGTATTATTAGGGCTTGGGCCAGCAACGAAATGGACTTCGACAATAACTCTTTTATCACCTATTTGGGGGTATTTCTTGACGAGGCTTCAACGAATATTTATACCGCGGAAGCGGCGCTTTAACCCAGCCAGTCAAGTTTGACATTTTTCGGGTGTCGTGACGCGTTCGCCCAGTCCGACATCCGAAACATGTCAATTTTGAGCGTTGGTGTTGTTTTTTTATCTTTGGACAATCCACGAAGGCTGAAAGCCTAAGTGCTTACGTACCGTGGGTGTCTTAAGCAGGGTAAGAGGAAGTTTGTTAACACGGGACTTAAAAATTTGAAGATTTGGGGGGAGGAGGAAAGACCTCCGCTGGCAGTAGGTTCCACAGTCTAGAAACTCTAGGGATAAAAGAACGAACGAAATGGGAAGTTCGGGGCCTGTCCAATTGGACGGTTAGGGATGCATACGTGCGGCACTACGAGTTTCTCCGTTGGGAGCTGCAAGAGGAGGGGACTATACTGGATAATTCGTCGGAGCAGAAGCCGTAAAAGTATCTATAGAAGAATGATAGATCTCCCACAGCTCGACGATGGGCAAGAGAAGGAAGTCTTTGAGTAAGTAAAGAATCATTAATAAGACGAACAGCCCTTCTTTGAATGGTATAAAGAATGCTGAGGGTTGTAGGGGATGTCATTCCCCAGACATGAGAACAATATTCCAGAGAGGGTCGAATTTGGGACACATACAAAGTGGAATTGGAAGGAGAAAAATACTTTTTGGTTCGAAAAGAAATCCAAGCTTTTTGAAGACGCGGTGGCTATAGATACAATGTGTTTATGCCAGTTAAGGTTATTCTCAAATGTGACGCCCACAAGGTTAAATGTGTCCCCGCTCTGCAAAACCTGGCCACTCATAAGCAAAGGATGAGTGTTTGATGATTTTTTCGCGACAAGGAACTTGACTGTGTTTTGGATGCATTTAATTGAACGAGATTTTTGGCGCCCCAATCCAATATCAAATTGAGATCCTGTGAAAGAGATATCTGCATTGCTCTGCTTTTGCCTTCCAAGTCGGTTTAAGAGATTGGTTTGGGAACCTGAAAAGTGGAGTGAAGGATACTATCGTCAGCATAACTGGAAATGGGATTGGTTGTGGAAGAAAGAAGATCGTTGATGTGAAGAAGAAACAAAGTTGGTGCTAGTCCTGAACCCTGAGGCACTCCAGCATTAATTTCGTGAAAGCTTGAAGAGTGGCCATCAACGATGACTGATATACGTCGATTAGAAATATAAGTGGAGAGCCAAGAGCAGAGTTTAGTTGGAAGACCGTAGGAGGGAAGTTTATTAAGAAGTGCGGCATGCCAGACCTGGTCGAAAGCTTTAAATATATCAAGAGCAACGATCTGGGACTCACCTAGAAACTCATTTCGTATTCGAATACCGATCTTCAGTATTCGACCCAACTTTGCCAGACACTATATCTTTTTTATGTAAGTTTACGGATTACTCCGTCAATTGAGCACCAATTTTAAAAAAATCGTTTTTATTCGAAAAAGTGCACTTCCGGGGTGCTCCTCCCATTGAAATCAAATTAGGATATGATGGTGGAATCCTGAGGAAATCGAAAAAGAACCTTAAATTTTTATTGCATGAACCTACATGTCGAAATAAAAATGAATTCCAGGAACTTAACCCGATAACCAGGAAATATGATTCAATCGGTTTGTCAGTGATAACACTTCATATGACTAAGATTTGATAAACAAATAATTATAAATATTAAATTTATTATTAGTATCATTTGTATGCATTTGGATTATTAGTGTGTTTTCACAGAATTAAGGAAGGTATTCTCGGTATTTTACTTGGTATCGGATATTAATAATAATTATATGTATGTATGTTACTATGTTTAAAAAATAAGTACACTAACCCAAAAATATTCCAAATATCGTCACCTTATTTTTAAAACCACCGAACTTTAGTTTTTATAAAAATGTGATTTTAATGCCATTTTTAGCCTTATAAAATAAGGCAATAGGTAACAGCGCGAAATCAATGAAATAGTCTATTCTCCAAACACAAACATTGAATTTGAACTTTCAGGGGTTAAGAAATCCCGACCCATCAAATAAATATATATTACGGTTTATGTACATATATCTGTCATTTTTCTTGACACAAGCCACAAGGCTCGTGTATCTCTGTTTGATTTTTATAATATTCCCAAAGATCGAACTTGTTATACAGTGTAAAATTAGTGTTTTCTCGAATTGATCCATCTCTCTTTAACCTAAATCTTCATTTTCTTAAGTCAAAGTGGAGTAGTGTGCACCTGAGCTGAATAACCCCGTTTCTTACAATACAATACATGCCTCATCAAAAAAATATCAAAACATGTCTGGATTCGCAATAATTTTATTTATTTTCTTGTTTACATAAGTCAGGGCTTTACTCTTACTTGCTATATTACGATTTATTTACATGAGTCCGTCATTTTTTTTGACACAAGCCACAAGGCTCGTGTGTTTGTATCTCTGTTCTATTTTTATAATACCCCCAAAGATTAAAGATGTTATGCAGCGTGTTTTACAGGCTTCTGTTTCAGTTCGTTGCATCTCTTATCAGTCTTCTGCAGTGTTTGGTGGAAGAACGATGGTTTCTAGTTGTTTTGTGGTGTTTTAAGTGTTTTGTTTGGGGTTAATGTAAGGATTTTGAGGACTTGACGGACAAGGATTTAAGTGACTGTGCACACCGTAAAATATTGCTACTTACTTTTATGATTATCTTAGCTTATAACGGTTATAACTATCTACTCTTTCATCTTTAAAAAATGATTAATTGTACCTAAAATTGGCAATACAGCTCGGTAAAATATTCGAAACGAATATTAAATGAGCATTTTAAAACATTTATTTTCTGCAACGATATTACAAATAAAAAAATTACCCCATTTTTTAACGCTATTTTAAGTGAAATTTTGAATTTTCAATGCATATTTTGGAAATATATCGGCATTAACCGCAAAATATAGTATATTAGATTACAAGGGTGGAAAATGACTTATTTCACACGAGTGGGAATATCGTTGCACGAGGAGTCAGCCGAGTGCGACAAACCCACGAGTGTAAGAAAGTGATTTTCACACAAGTAATGTACACTATGTTTCCTACGACCACAAGTTATTCACCAAAAAATAATAAAAGTTGTTTGTCTTCACGGAAAAAATAAGAAAACAATTGAAAACTTTGCATCACTAGGGTGATATATACTTTTCCTTACTGCGATATATTATACTGTTTAACAATATTTTTATATCAAAAATCACCTACCTAGTCGCTTTTTATTATTTAAGAATTAAAAAAGGTCCTCATTAAAAAAATATTGCATGGCTTTTTCAATGTAAATCCCATTAACAGCCTGATAACTCCAAATTTATTTTAAATAACAATGACAGCGATGACAGCTTTATATTATACTTTTGCAACACTAGTGTTGTAAAGTACTTTGCAACACTAGTGTGATATAAGGCATTTTCTATGCATGAAAACAGTGTGCTATTTACTATTTTCACATTTGGTCGTAGGAAAAAATATTTGTATAAACAAAAGGAAGATCTTGTAAAGAATTTAATATTTTCGACCAAATTTCCTGTTCTTTTAATGTGAAGCATAAAGCAACTTTTTTTGCAAGATGGAAGATTATTATTAATGCTTCCATATAATAGTTAATGCATCTTTTGTGAAATTGAACTTTCAAAATTCTGTTAACATTGTTTAAATGAATTATGGGTAAAATCATCTTAGCAGGTCTTCGATGATTTTTCTTTTAATTAACAAAAAATAAATTTGTGTGCAAAAATGACCCATTTTTCACAGTTTAATTAATGCTTTCTTGATCCAATTTTTTAATTTTTATGGAGAAAACCAATAATATACACTCCACACAAAAATTATCGCATACGCTCAATTTTTTCCATAAGCTTTAATACAAAAATACTTTAATTTAAATACCCATATATCTCTTTAAATAATTAGGTTAAGACAATTAAAACAAAGAAGATGTTAAGCAAAGTCGGTCTATATAGGGTCGCGACATTCGGCCATATTGCTTTGACGTGTTATGACGTCACATCTCCCATTTTTCGGCCATGTTGTTCAGTGCCGGAGATATACAGTTTATTGTATTAGTAGAACAACCGTTTACACAGCAGTTTTTAGTTATTATTAAGTTGTAAATTCTTTTACTTTAAATAAAAACATTTGGAATTACATCTTTCAACAAATATCCCTTCCAAAACAATGCAAAATGAAATTCTAGACGCCACTGGATTGATCATCAGCTTTGATTTTTACCCAGTTTTACCAACTTTTCTCCGTGGAGTGCCCTTCCTTGCGTCCCCGACCTCGAACCGCCTAAAAGTTGAGGATATGTCGCAACCTTATAAATATAAACTAACCTTAATGTTAAGGAAAGGTAAAATTATAACTTTGGCATAACCATTGTTATTTACTGTTAGCAATATATCCTACAGGGGCAGGGCCGTATTAACTGTTTCAGGCGCCCTAGGCTAGAATTTCCGGAGCGCCTATTTTTCCACCAAAAAAGTTTTTGAAGAGCAAAAAATCATTCTCCCTCCTTTTCACGCCTACTTTTCCATTTCATTTCATTTCAAAGCACCTTATTCACAGAGAAATTAGGCACCTAAAATCCACACTCAACCTAAACTTTTAAAAACCTCCCCTGTCTAGCGCCTATTACTCCTCTGTCTGGCGCCTATTTTTTTCATGCCGCCCTAGGCTGTAGCCTCAGTCAGCCTAATGGATAATACGGCCCTGACCAGGGATTAAAAGATTTTGAAAAAAAATGTTATTTTTTAATTGTCCTGTATGCTGTGCCTTTGACAGGCAGTAATTCTTTTCCGAGCTAAAAGTATTTTTTCCCTTCCAATTCACTTTGTATGTGTCCCAAATTTGACTCTCTCTGGAATATTGTTCTCATGTCTGGGAAATGGCATTCCCTACAACCCTCAGCATTCTTGATGCCATTCAAAGAAGGGCTGTTCGTCTTATTAATGATCCTTTACTTACTCAAAGACTTCCTTCTCTTGCCCATCGTCGAGCTGTGGTAGATCTATCGCTCTTCTATAGATACTTTTACAGCTTCTGCTCCGACGAATTATCCAGTATAGTCCCTCCTCTTGCAGCTCCCAACAGAGAAACTCGTGGTGCCGCACGTATGCATCCCTATACGGTCCAATTGGACAGGCCCCGAACTTTCCATTTCGTTCGTTCTTTTATCCCTAGAGTTTCTGGACTGTGGAACCTACTGCCAGCGGAGGTCTTTCCTTCCCCTCCCAAATCTTCAAGTTTTTAAGTCCCGTAGTTAACAAACTTCCTCTACCCTGCTTAAGACACCCACGGTAACGTTAGTATTTAGGCTTTCAGCCTTCGTGGATTGTCCAAAGATAAAAAAATAATTTGTTATTATAAAATATCAAAAAATTAATAAGGCTATAATTGAGGCATTCCCCTAAAAGGAGCCTATTGGTCGATAGGCCTTTTTTCCGGAGATCTATTTAAAAAGAACCACCATGTTTTAAACTATAAATCCAGAAATTTTTGTAGCGATTTAGCAACGCTGTTTGTTGTTGTTGACGTTTCTTCAATATCCCATCAATATAAAATGATATGTTTACAAAATTTCACTTGGTTTTTCTTGAAACCAACATTTAGTCTACGGGCCCTTATTCAGGAGAATGCCTCAATTTATTCACAAATGAGATTACTTTCTTTCAACAGTAAGCACATTATACAGGGCAATTAAAAATTATTAGTTTTTAATTCACCCTGTCGAATTTATTGTTAACAGTAAATAACAACGGTTACTTACGTCAAAGTTTTTACCTTTCCTCGACGTTTTGTTTTTTTTTATTGTCTTAATAACTTAATTATTAAAAGAGATATAGCAATTTAAATACAAAAAAATTGTATTGAAGCTTGGAAAAACATAAGGTGTGTATTTTAAATAATCATTGATGTTAGGGGTTACCGTCTTATAGTGGCTAAGCCCAAACCTGCGCCCCTCAGTCCCCCGCCTAAATGCTCCCCTTACTGCAAAGTCGGTCTATATAGTCGCGACATTCGGCCATATTGCTTTGACGTGTTATGACGTCACATTTTTCGGCCATGTTGTTCAGTGCCGGAGATATACAGTTTATTGTGTTAGTAGAACAACCGTTTACACAACAGTTTTTAATTATTATTAAGTTGTAAATTCTTTCACTTTAAATAAAAACATTTGGAATTACATCTTTCAACAAATATCACTTCCAAAACAATGCAAAAATGAAATGCGCAAATTCTAGACGCCACTGGATTGATCATCAGCTTTGATTTTACCCAGTCTTGCCAACTTTTCTCCGTGGAGTGCCCTTCCTTGCGTCCCCGACCTCGAACCGCCTAAAAGTTGAGGATGTGTCGCAACCTTATAAATATAAACTAACCTTGCCCTTGCTGCACCAGGTAGTCGACCAAAGATTTTTTGAAATTTTCGCTATACAACAAAACTCTGAATAAAAACGGAGCAATTGCTTATAATTAAAATTCAAATAAAAAACATAAGACTTCTTATTCTGACCTACATAAGCTCTTAAAAAAAATGTACTAAAAACACCCTGTATTTGGTCAGTTATTGAGATAATAGAGACATTTGGCACCCCTTATTTTCCAATTTCGTTGTGGTTAACGTTATTCTGAGACTGCGCAGTAACGCAAACATTATCCGTTATCGTTATTAACCAAAAGGATAAAATTTTAATGCCGTATTAATTAAAATACTAATTTATACCTAGGCTCTAATTAGCGAAAAATCTATAGCAGTAATAAAAATCAAATAGTGTTAAGAAATTAAAACGGACTTGCACTTTTACGGATATTCTAAATCCGTAATTAATTTAGATGTTACAATCTGGCACACTTGCTTTTTATTCTACTACCAAACCTAACCTTACTTTTTGTGTTTTGCTTATACTGTATTGTTTGCATCTACTTTAAAAAACGAAATCAACAGAAGTGTTTGCATATATTTAAATATGGATTTATATCTTATGAAGAAGAAAAGTAAATACTGATTTTTCGTTAACTTTAAAATCGGTGAACCACAAGCAAAAATAAGGTTATGTGTCGAAAGCGCAGACGCAAGATAAATTTCTTAAAAGAGGCTGCAAAATCTCTGTCTAAAACTGCTGCCGTAATCGTTATGTGTAATAACGATAACCATAAGGAGGCCAAAAACGTCTGTTATTTTAAGAGGTGCAAAATGTCTCTAATGCACCTTAAGAAACCCAGTGTTTTACATGGCTTTATAGCCAAGACTATTTGTTGTTCTCCAAAGCGGAAACGCTTCCTCTTATTAATCATTTTTGCCGAGTTTTCGTACCACACCATGCATCAGTACCCGAAGTGGTTCGGATCGAGCGGTACCCGTAGTGAACTTTTCTTGTGTTTCGGCTTCACGTGAGTTACGCGAGTCAATCGTAGTTTAATAAGTTCTAAAAAATATGTTATAACATTAATATTTAATTTAAAATTCTTAATAGTGAAGTGTAATTGGGTTTTGAATGTTGTTAGTGAAAGTGAAATTATTATTATGTTTGCTAATTAATGATTGGTATTAATGCAGATTTTAAAAGTATAATTTATGAATAAATACAGGGTGTTTGTAAACTGTGCTACCAAATAGCTGTTGTACTGTGAATCCACGGTAATAGTTCGATATAGTGGTTTTCGCTATTATCAAAGATTTTCGAAAAATTCTTTTTCAAGGGGTTTCTATAGGTCGATTATGACACAAATCTGTGTGCGCGTTTTCCAAAATCCATTTCTATAATTTATTATTAATAAAAACATATTTACGGGACGGTGGAGTGAACAGGGGTGCTGGGTGGGGACAAAACAGTATAAATCCAACGTCAAACACAAGAAAATATTAATTCACTGCACTCGGGGCACATGAAAATTGTAAATTAATTTTGTAAAGTTATTAAATTTTGATAGAAGCAGCGTTGCCAAACTTCTTATGAAGAATTAACACCAAGCCTATTTCGGGGATTATCCACCATTTCCATGAGAAACAATGGTATTTTTTGTAGAAATGCCTCCTTCTTTATGTTTAGGTATTTTCCTTTTTCTCTACAAATTATAATAGGAAGAAGGAATAACTTAATTTTTTTATATGAATTTTGTCCTGTATCTTCCTTTTTTAAAGCTATTGACACTTTCTCACTTTATTTGGCAACATCGCACGACATTTACAGTTCTATTGCAAATTCTTCTTTTATGCAGTGACAGCCATGGCGGGATTGTTGTTCTATTATTTATTTTTATTTTTTTAAACAATTTTTGACATTTTTGTAAACAGAAAGTGCGGTGTGTACTGTGAAATACTGTTTTTGGGCGTTTAATGTAGGATTTCTACTGTTTCTGTTCCCACCCAGCACCCCTGTTCACTCCACCATCTCGTAATATGTTTTTATTAATAATAAATTATAGAAATGGATTTTGAAAACGCGCAGACAGATTTGTGTCATAATCGACCTATAGAAACGCCCTGAAAAGAATTTTTCAAAATCTCTTATAATAGCGAAAACCGCTATATTGAACTATTACCGAATCCACTTATAAAACTAAGAAAAAGTTCATGGTGGTTCAAGGTGTTAAACTATGAAAAACAATATTGGTTTTTATAAATCTCTTAAATATCACTTACCCAGTTTTGTAGTAATTTTGACAAAGTGATTTATATTTATTATATTATTAAGTCCAGAGGCGTCCCAAGTGGCATCTAAATGAAAATTCCTAAGAAATTTTTTTTACGGCACTGGCATGTGTGCTGTTTTCTTTGAATCAGGCAAATTAAAATATTGCTTTTTTGACTATTAATTTTTGTTTTGTGTCATGTTTAGTTAAAAAAAATAAAATCCTCAACACATGGACGCCTTAAAAACCAGAGTCGACCATCTCACAAGTCAAAAAATGAGCTTTAACCCTTATTTTCGATGGTATAAAACTTATTTACCAGGGCCAGTGTGTACTAACATTACAGGCACACAAAAAAAGTATTCGAACTGGGACATAGTGTTTCTGTGTATTTTGGATGCGCTGAAGCTAAATTTTAGGCAAGGCGCAAATTGGAACACGTATAGCACGTGTGAGGTGACGTGACACGAGAGACACGACACGTACGTGCTACACGTGCTGGCGTGGTGATCCGCATATTGGGACACGCGGTTTCAAATAGGAAACGCCGAGGTTTGGATTTGATTGGCAGTTCGCGACTAGCCGGTATCAGGAAAAATGTCTGATATTTTTGACAAACGAACGAAACAATTGTTGTTAATGAACTTGAGTTCTGAATCGGAATCAGATGATGCTGAGGAGGACATGTTGTTTTATTCAATCTCACTCCAAATCTGATTCTTCAGTTTTGTTTCATGTAATTAGCATTTTTGTATCATACAGCTCCCTATGTTCCCTTACTGCCTCTATTAACTTTTCTTCTGTCATTTTTCGTAAAAAACAAAGAAAACACTTGTTGTAAACAATAGTCACCACCACGCGGCACGATAAACTGTGTCTGAACTACAGCGAAACACGTCTGGAAGCCGACGCGTGTCGTGCCGCGTCGCGCTGCGTCGTCAATTTGCGCCAATATATTCAATCATGTAGTTTACAAAACAACGTGCTGTGCTGCGTCACCTCACACGTGCTATAACGTGTTCCAATTTGCGCCTTGCCTTAAGAGGATGCCGTGGCACGTTAAATTAGCTAAAACGCGATTCGCTGCCGTTTTTAAATATTTGTTTGAGAAAAAAGTTGAACATAGAAAAGTTTCAAATGATCCAAAGCATTATCGGAAAGTTAATTGATTTTTGGTAATGGTAATAATTAGCACATTAAATTTCCCGAAATTACAAAAACGTAAAAATAACCAACTTTCCGATAATCTTTGGATCATTTTAAGAAACTTTTCAATATACAACTTTTTCTCAAACAAATATTTAAAAACGGCAGCGAATCGCGTTTTAGCTCATTTAATGTGCTACAGCATCCTTCTTAAGTCTCTGTTTTAGTCCAGAACGTCCCAATTTTTTGTAAATTGCTAATGTAACCTTAAAACTGGGTCATGTGGAAGGTTATATTTGCAATTTACAAAAAAATTGGAACGTGCTGGACCAAAACGGACTTAAGATTGGGATTCAGCGCATCGAAATACACAAGAAACACTATGTCCCGGTTCCAGTTCAGAATACATTTTTTGTATGTCTGTGTATTTGTTATAAGATGTAATTCCAAATGTTTTTATTTAAAGTGTGCAGAACTTACAACTTAATAATAATCAAAAACTGTTGTGGTAAACGGTTGTTCTACTGACACAATTAACTGTATATCTCCGGCACTGAACAACATGGCCGAAAAAAATGGAAGATGTGTGACGTCATAACACGTCAAAGCAATATGGCTGAATGTCGCGATCCTATATAGACCGACTTTGGCAGTAAGGGGAGCATTTAGGCGGGGACTGAGGGCGCAGGTTTGGGCTTAGCCACCGCAAGACGGCAACCCCTAACATCCATGATTATTTAAAATACACACCTTAAGTTTTTTCCAAGCTTCAACACATTTTTTTATTTAAATTGCTATATCTCTTTAATAATTGTTATTAGACAATAAAAGAAAAACAAAACGTCGAGGAAAGGTAAAAACTTTGACGTAAGTAACTGTTGTTATTTACTGTTAACACAATTGACAGGGTGAATAAAAACTAATAATTTTTAATTGCCCTGTATAATGTGCTTGAAAGAAAGTAATCTCATTGGAATAAATTGAGGCATTCTCCCGAATAAGGGCCCGTAGACAAAATGTTGGTTTCAAGAAACCAAGTGAAATTTTGTAAACATATCATTTTATATTGAAGGAAAATTGAAGAACGTCAACAACAACAAACAGCGTTGCTAAATGCTACAAAATTTCTGGATTTATATTTAAAACATGGTGGTTCTTTTTAATAATTCCGGAAAAGGCTCATCGACCAACAGGCTCCTTTTTTAGGGAATGCCTCAATTATAGCCTTATTAATTTCTTGATATTTTATAATAACAAATTATTTTTTTATCTTTGGACAATCCACGAAGGCTGAGAGCCTAAACACTAACGTACCGTGTGGGTGTCTTAAGCAGGGTAAGAGGGAGCTTGCTGACACGGGACTTAAAAACTTTGAAGATTTGGGAGGGAAGGAAAGACCTCCGCTGGCAGCAGGTTCCACAGTCTAGAAACTCTAGGGATGAAAAGAACGAACGAAATGGAAAGTTCGGGGCCCGTCCAATTGGACCGTATAGGGATGCATACGTGCGGCACCACGAGTTTCTCTGTTGGGAGCTGCAAGAGGAGGGACTATACTGATAATTCGTCGGAGCAGAAGCCGTAAAAGTATCTATAGAAGAGCGATAGATCTCCCACAGCTCGACGATGGCAAGAGAAGGAAGTCTTTGAGTAAGTAAAGGATCATTAATAAGACGAACAGCCCTTCTTTGAATGGCATCAAGAATGCTGAGGGTTGTAGGGGATGCCATTCCCCAGACATGAGAACAATATTCCAGAGAGGGTCGAATTTGGGGACACATACAAAGTGTATAAATTGGAAGGGAAAATACTTTTGGCTCGAAAAGAATTACTGCCTGTCAAAGGCACAGCATACAGGACAATTAAAAATAACATTTTTTTTCCAAAATCTTTTAATCCTGGTCAGGGCCGTATTATCCATTAGGCTGGACTAGGCTACAGCCTAGGGCGGCATGGAAAAATAGGCGCCAGACAGAGGAGTAATAGGCGCTAGACAGGGGAGGTTTTTAAAAAGTTTAGGTTGAGTGTGGATTTTAGGTGCCTAATTTCTCTGTGAATAAGGTGCTTTGAAATGAAATGAAATGGAAAAGTAGGCGTGAAAAGGGAGGAGAGAATGATTTTTTTGCTCTTCAAGAAACTTTTTTGGTGGAAAAATAGGCGCTCCGGAAATTCTAGCCTAGGGCGCCTGAAACAGTTAATACGGCCCTGCCCCTGTAGGATATATTGCTAACAGTAAATAACAATGGTTATGCCAAAGTTATAACTTTACCTTTCCTTAACATTAAGGTTAGTTTATATTTATAAGGTTGCGACATATCCTCAACTTTAGGCGGTTCGAGGTCGGGGACGCAAGGAAGGCACTCCACGGAGAAAAGTTGGTAAACTGGGTAAAAATCAAAGCTGATGATCAATCCAGTGGCGTCTAGAGTGCATTTCATTTTGCATTGTTTTGGAAGGGATATTTTGTTGAAAGATGTAATTCCAAATGTTTTTTATTTAAAGTAAAAGAATTTACAACCTTAATAATAACTAAAAAACTGCTGTGTAAACGGTTGTTCTACTAATACAATAAACTGTATATCTCCGGCACTCGAACAACATGGCCGAAAAATGGGAGATGTGACGTCATAACACGTCGAAGCAATATGGCCGAATGTCGCGACCCTATATAGACCGACTTTGCTTAACATCTTCTTTGTTTTAATTTGTCATTAACCTAATTATTTAAAGAGATATATGGGCATTTAAATTAAAGTATTTTTGTATTAAAGCTTATGGAAAAATTGAGCGTATGCTATAATTTTTGTGTGGAGTGTATATTATTGGTTTTCTCCATAAATATTAAAAAATTGGATCAAGAAAGCATTAATTAAACAGTGAAAAATGGGTCATTTTTGGCACACAAATTTATTTTTGTGTAATTAAAAGTAAAAATCATCAAAGACCTGCTAAGATGATTTTACCCGTAATTCATTTAATTCAATGTTAACAGAATTTTGAAAGTTCATTTTCACAAAAGATGCATTAACCATTATATGGAGGCTTTAATAATAATCTTCCATCTTGCATAAAAAGTTGCTTTATGCTTCACATTAAAAGATCAGAAAATTTGGTCGAAAATATTAAATTCTTTACGAGATCTTCCTTTTTGTTTATACAAATATTGTTTTCCTACGACCACATGTGAAAATAGTAAATAGCACACTGTTTTCATGCATAGAAAATGCCTTATATCACACTAGTGTTGCAAGTACTTTACAACACTAGTGTTGCAAAAGTATAATATAAAGCTGTCATCGCTGTCATTGTTATTTAAAATAAATTTGGAGTTTTCAGGCTGTTAATGGGATTTACATTGAAAAAGC
>JACEGR010008999.1:0-30950 GCA_014170235.1 Listronotus bonariensis
TGTTTATTTAACCCGACTCCATATATGAGTCGGTGGTCCATTTTATTACATTTTTTTGTAAATAGACCTCGAGTCGTAAATAAAAGTTACTTTCACTAGATATAGATATTTGCTAACATTATATAGGTACATTTTGATATCAAAATCGTTAATAAAAAAAAATAATTCTAAGAATCTAAAAACTAAACTAAAATCTAAAAAAAATATATATATTTCTTGTACAAAATTTTTGGCAAAGACTACATAATTTTTTTCTAAATATCTAAAAAAATTGCTTCTATGATATCTTTAACATGAAAAAACTAAACAAAAATATCTTCTAAATATCCAAAAATGAACTAAAATAAATACTATACTTATACTAAATGCTACACCCAGACCACCTGACACACATACGAGCCGAAGCATTACACAGACCGTGTTTTAAAACAAAACGCTACAGGAAACCCCGAATTTTTAAACTCGCATTTAGTATTATAACGTAGCCGGCTCACATTTGAGCCGGCGGTCTATTTTAAAATTGTACTGGCTCATATATGAGCCGCTTGGTAGCGAACGTGTTAAAGTGTTTTTACTTTTATATTTTGTCCATATATTCTCTCTCTTTTAATTAAAGTACATATTTTATATATTTTTTTTATTTTTAGTGACAAAAAAGTACTAAAGGTGCACTTAGTCTAGTAGATGTTACAAGGCAATCTCAACTGTCTCCAAAGGCAAAAATTTTGTATAAAGGGTAGTGGACTGGGGCCTTAAGGTATCAAACTTAAACAGCCAAATTAAATCCTACCAAAAAAAATTAACAGTGCCATAGAATTTTCGGAATCAATAAACTTGGACAAAATTTTTAACAAAGTTAATAATGCTACTTACCATTTTATTGTTTCACAAATAAGGACTAATATGGTTCAAAGCAATTCAAAAACATTTGAACCACCTGACGAATACGGTTACCATGAAAAAATTACTTTTAGACTTATTTTTTTAGTTAGTATAATTGTTTATTTTATGATACCACTACAGAAATATACATTTGCAGTTTTAAGAGGTGTTTTTTTGTATGAATATTTATATGTATTTTATAAAAATTAAATCGTTCATTTCAAAAACAGTATACATATATATACAATTTTGTGTAGCTCAAAAATATGTTTCATTTGGAATATATGCATGAATGAAAAGAAACCATTATTTAAAAAAAAGAAAGCACATAAATACAATTTGTAAAGAATAAAAAGGAAAATCTCATTGGTCTGCAAATTAAAAAAATATATATCAATCGCATAAACCTAATTAAAAAAATGTGGTTTTTGAAATAAACGATTTACTTATTTAAAATAGTAAATTAAGATAAAATAAAATATTAAACAGTGATATTTTTACTTGTCTTAATTGTTTATGACTTAAATGAAAATTAATATAATAAATATTTTTCCATCTATTATAGATAACCAGCTACATTTTTTTTTACCCTTTATAACTAAAGAGCTAATTTAAAGTTATTTTAAGAAATTATGTAGAAGATATACTAACCAAAACATAAAATTGGTTGAATAAAACATCAATAAAATATATGTGTTTTGGTTAGTTCTGTTTAGTACATATGCACGGTTTACAAACTTTTAAAACTTAAAAAATTGGTCAGTCAGTGCAGTGAATTTCCATTAGATAATCAACAAAATGTTAAAGTTTTACTCTATTTCTTTAAGAAACTCAAAATTACTATTTTTAAGTTATCTAGTTATACTACTTATACAAAAGATATACTGTGTGTCCCAACTTTATTTTTACACGAAATAACTTCAACCCTGTATGTATTAAAAGAAAGCTTAAAATCAAACATGTTTAATAACATTTTTGTGTATTCTCAGTATTGCTAATTATTATAACGGGTAAATTAAAAAAGGTTTTGATTTAAATAAGCTTTTTTTTACGTGAAAACCCTGTACATTTTGACAAATATTTCTACAACTAATTCTATATTAAAAATTTATGATATACTATTCATCTATCAACACCATACTTATCAACGGCAAAAGTAAAATGTCAAGGAATTTGATAGCCTGCATATCACTAGCACCATTTATTTACTTATCAGACAGAAATTCTGGCTAATGTCAATAAAAAATTATCGAACATAAATTTTTGACCAGAACCACTTGACAATACATACGTGTGAAAGCCAAAAACTGAAAATATAATCAATTTTTTACCGTTTACATTAGCCAGAATTTCTTTCTGACATAAGTTATCATGCAATAAATGTCAAATGTAAACACACCATTAAGAACACATGATAATTTATATATAGTGCATTATACATTTTTGATAGAAAATTTCATAACGAGTTAAAATTTGTCAAAACCAAGGGCGTTTCATTTAAAAACCAAATATCTAAGATACAAGATATAGTTTTTAAGCTTTTTTTGAATCTTGTACAAGGGTCAGGTTATTTCGTGTATAAATAGAGTTGGGACACCCTGTATTCCATATTCACAATACAGATTAATTTAAATCCCGCGGTAAATATTACTTTCCTAATAACACTGTAGATGGCGCAACTGGTCAAAAATTGCTTGTGAGTAGTTAGGATCCTACGTGATGCATCTTTGTAAAGTTGCCTAGGGTTAGGAGCATATCCGAGGGATGGCGCGATTAACATTATATTAAGCAAATACACGGCAGTTTCTATTATATATTTAGTGTTATGTGGCTGGAGCCCAGAGCGGTAAATTTTGTAGAGCGGCAGAATACCTTCTCATAAACTGTTTTGGTTTGGGAAAATAAATATATAAGATTTTAAAGTAAGTTATATTGGGGTGGCAAAAATTATTAGCCTATGGGCGGCAAAGATGTAAATCCGCCACTGGACAACATAAACCAAATTCTAGAAAAGAAATGACAACTACAAATGGTAAATTAGGAGTTGGGCGGGTTTTGGGATAAATTATTTTAAACTTTCTGACAAGAACTTTTCTCAAGCAGCATCAAAGTTCCGTCAACTAAGAGAGGAACTTTGAATAAGTAGTAGATATTACGAAATTATCACTATAAAAGCGACTTAGTAGTATTTATTACTTTTATTTGGATATTTTTAGTAATTACACAGTAGCTGTAACTACAATATGGAACTTTATAGATTTAGTACTTTAAAGAAGTTTTTGAGTACCTGAAACGAAACTGTGACTGGACAAAATTACTTTAAAGTAGCGTTAACTTTAAAGTTATTTTTATTGCCTCGCAGTTACTTTGTTGTGTTACTTGTTTATCACGATAGAGTTTTGATAACTTCATATTAGCGGTGAAAGTAACTCACGTATTTGCGACTTTGGAAGTACCTCTAAAGTTATGGATCTTTGTACTAATATTTGAGGTAAAATTAACTGTTCCGCTACTCTAGAAGCTACTGTATAGTAGACTTTACTTCCCACTTCGTTTTAAAATTGCTACAAAGGTAAAATATCTGAAAAAAATACTTTAGAGTAACTGCACTTAGTGGGTAGTGCCGGCGACTGTTCTTCTTCAAGCGTTGACGGAACAGGGGGAACGTGATGGGTTAAACATCTAATAACCCGACACCCACGGTACTCTGGTATTTAGGCATAGTCCTTCGTGGGATGTCAAAAAAGATAAAAAAATGACATTTGAAAATAAAAATACACCATTTGCCCAGGCAGAAGGCATTTGCCTAGCCAGAAGCCATTTGCCTAAAATAACTATTTGCCTGCGACATATACCCTTTCTTATTTTCTGGACTGTTTTATTGACTCTTTCCGATTTGAAATAAAAAAATAAAAAATATATTTATCTGTTATCTTCTATTAAGCAGTTTGTAATGTTTAATGACATTACTTTCCGATAAGTTAAAAGATAATAATCTTTTTGGTTTGAGGATAAAAAAAAAATTACATTTTTTCTTCGCGATGTTCTTCTGGTGGTTGACTTTTTACCCAACGCCTTTAAAAACAAACTATCTATTTGATCAAATGAGCTTTTAAGTGTTTTTGCATTTTGTTTTAAAACAACACCCTGTTTATAAAAGACATGTATAATTTTATAAGAAATCTACAAATGTTAACCAATATAAAGTCAGGGGGACAATACGGCTAAAATGTTTTACATAATTAATAACTTATTACTTGAAACTTGAAAGTAATATTGTTTAGTTATCAGATAATATTATTTACTTCTAAGATATGCAGAGTGAGACAAAACTATGTCGTTTTTAAATGGAAATCCCTGTATATTATATCCCCATTAAAAATCGTCCTAAGAGTTTTACAAAAATGCCATTACATTGATATGTTTATCTTTACTAATTTTAAATATATTATATGTTTGATTTTGTCCAACAGTCCCTTAAGTTAGCTGCAATGTGCGTCGTAGGTTTATTATCCTCCTTTAAAAAAAAAATCAGTTTTAAAATACCCCAAAAATATGCCTTAAAATATTGTTCCAGTATCACCTCGTATAAAAACACGTGTCTTCGTTTTTATACCTTTATTAACAATGGAACGTAACTATGGTTACAACAACGACAAAATCTACTCTTGTCAATGTCTCGAAGTTTACAACACAAAAGTCGAATTTATACTGACTGATCCGAGGTTTCCCGTCGCCCTTTTATAGTATGGTGGAAGAGTAAAGAATGATCTAGAATATTCGAGAAATATCGTGAAAATTCCATAGTACATGATGGCATAAAAGTTATTAATAGATAATTCGGGCGTTTTCGGAAACCTTCGAAAGTGATGAAAGAACTTGGAAAAATTAAGGTAAATTATTTAAATAAATTAACAAACTAAATTAAATGATCCTAACTCTCTAAAATTCTATAACCTAAACACATTTTTTGAAAGTTTGTAACATTGCCCCTTTCCAAGTTTTGATCGTCTCGATCAAGTATCTTCACTGTCTTGATAACGGCTTAGCCTTTCTAGATGTACTACTTTCATCTTTGCCTGTGGACTCTTCTGTATACGGTACACCAAATCATTAAGCCGTGTCACCACTTTATATGGTCCCTCCCATGACTTCTGTAGTTTCGGTGAACGCCCCTTGGTTCTTCTTGGATTGTATAACCAAACTTTTTCACCGACGACAAATCCCTGATGGTTAGCTTTCAAGTCATAGCGGGATTTCATACGGTCACTTCCTTTTGTAACTTGGTACGCACCTATTCATGTATCCTCTGTAGCTGTTTACTTAGTTGACTTACATAGTCTTCTGCTGGTTCTTCATTGGTGGAAGGTCGTCCTGTAAGCAAGTCAACTGGAAGACATATTTCCGCTCCGAAAATGATTTTAGCAGGTGTTTCGCCAGTAGTTTCGTGAATTGCGGAGCGGTATGCTAATAAAAACGGCTGTATACAGTTATCCCAGTCACTTTGTTGGTCATTTACTTTAATTTTCAGGTAGTTATCAAGTGTTCTGTTAAACCGCTCTACCATGCCATCGGACTGGGGATGAAGAGGTGTTGTTCTTGTTTTATGGATTCCCAGGAGACTACAAAGGTTCTTGAAAAGATCGGACTCAAAGTTTCTGGTACAATTTCTCTGTAAATGCCCCTCTTTACCACACTTCCAACAGCGGATAGTATTTCTTCTTCTAAATGTCATACTGTTGTCTTCTTCTGTTTGTTGCTTAAGGAAAATTTCTTGCAACTCCTTCATTACTCTTGCAAAATCTTGATTTGAATTGTCTTCTTCTGGTACAAAGTTTATTCTTCTTATTCTTGTCTGACTCTAGACGTTTGTTTGGCTGTTTCGAACTGAAGCGCAAGAGCTTCTGATATTTTTTTCAATCTAACCATTCTTAAAGCCTGATTCATGTCTGGATCGCGTAGACCTTCAATGAAACTACCCACGGCTAGTTCTTGTTTTATTTCTTCTGGGTATGTTGGATATGTCAGATTAATCAAACGTACGATGTCAGCTTCGTATTCCTGAAGGCTTTCGTTATATTTTTGTCTTCGTCCCTGCAGCTGCGCCTTATAAACTTCCTGCAAATGTGTCTCGCCATATCTCATTTCTAGGAACATTACAATTGATTGATAGTCGCCTTGTTTCTCTTCAGGAATATTTCTTAATACCTCCATGGCCTCACCTCGTAGAGCAAGCACTAGTGCGCGTGCCTTTTCTGGTAAACTCCAATTATTGCCGTTCGCAGCAGCTTCAAATTGTCTAAGGTACGTAACCCACGGTACCTTTCCGTCAAACGTTGGTGGTTTCATAACAGTTCCTGGAGTACCACATCCTGGAACGACACCTGTACTGGCTATATTTTAAATTTGCCGGTGTAATTGCTGCACTTCTTGTTGCATTTGACCTTGAACTAACTGCACAGTCTGTTGTATTTCTTCTATATCTTCTTTGACATCTTCTTTTGTAAGTTTTAATTCAAGCAACATTTCCTTTCTCATCTCATCTTGGCATTCATGAAATTCTCCCCTCAGGTGTTCTCGAATCTTCACTATCTTCTCTTTTATCTCTTGCTTCATTTGTTCTTGTCCTTTTTAAATGTCATTTTCAATTTTCTCGATTTGTTGTCTCGTTTCTGCTTGACTGATTTTGATTTCTCGCTTCATTTCTTTTTGATTTTTCTTCATTTCTTCTAAATTGGTCTTCATTTCATTTTTAATGTCTTCTTGGCTTGTTTGCATTTCTTTCTTTAGGTCTTCTTTCAGGGATTCTTGACTGGTCTTCATTAATTTTAAGTCATCTTTCATGGCTTCTTGGCTTGTCTGCATTTCTTTCTTTGGGTCTTCTTTCAGGGATTCTTGGCTCATATTCATTAATTTTAAGTCTTCTTTCAGGGATTCTTGGCTCGTATTCATTAATTTTAAGTCTTCTTTTAGGGATTCTTGGCTCGTCTTCATTACTTTTAGATCTTCTTTTAAGTCTTCTTGTTTTTCCATCATTAGCTTAATTAGAGCGCTAATTTCCTCCATAACGGCTGTTTGTTGTCTGGTCTCAACTGGCATTCAAATTTTCTTCTTGACTACTTCGTCTTCCTTGGGTAATTCCGTTCCGCTTCTGACACCAAATGTTCCGTTTCACCTCGTATAAAAACACGTGTCATCGTTTTTATACCTTTATTAACAATGGAACGTAACTATGGTTACAACAACGACAAAATCTACTCTTGTCAATGACTCGAAGTTTACAACACAAAAGTCGAATTTATACTGACTGATCCGAGGTTTCCCGTCGCCCTTTTGTAGTATGGTGGAAGAGTAAAGAATGATCTAGAATATTCGAGAAATATCGTGAAAATTCCATAGTACATGATGGCATAAAAGTTATTAATAGATAATTCGGGCGTTTTCGGAAACCTTCGAAAGTGATGAAAGAACTTGGAAAAATTAAGGTAAATTATTTAAATAAATTAACAAACTAAATTAAATGATCCTAACTCTCTAAAATTCTATAACCTAAACACATTTTTGAAAGTTTGTAACATTGCCCCTTTCCAAGTTTTGATCGTCTCGATCAAGTATCTTCACTGTCTTGATAACGGCTTAGCCTTTCTAGATGTACTACTTTCATCTTTGCCTGTGGACTCTTCTGTATACGGTACACCAAATCATTAAGCCGTGTCACCACTTTATATGGTCCCTCCCATGACTTCTGTAGTTTCGGTGAACGCCCCTTGGTTCTTCTTGGATTGTATAACCAAACTTTTTCACCGACGACAAATCCCTGATGGTTAGCTTTCAAGTCATAGCGGGATTTCATACGGTCACTTCCTTTTGTAACTTGGTACGCACCTCTTCATGTATCCTCTGTAGCTGTTTACTTAGTTGACTTACATAGTCTTCTGCTGGTTCTTCATTGGTGGAAGGTCGTCCTGTAAGCAAGTCAACTGGAAGACATATTTCCGCTCCGAAAATGATTTTAGCAGGTGTTTCGCCAGTAGTTTCGTGAATTGCGGAGCGGTATGCTAATAAAAACGGCTGTATACAGTTATCCCAGTCACTTTGTTGGTCATTTACTTTAATTTTCAGGTAGTTATCAAGTGTTCTGTTAAACCGCTCTACCATGCCATCGGACTGGGGATGAAGAGGTGTTGTTCTTGTTTTATGGATTCCCAGGAGACTACAAAGGTTCTTGAAAAGATCGGACTCAAAGTTTCTGGTACAATTTCTCTGTAAATGCCCCTCTTTACCACACTTCCAACAGCGGATAGTATTTCTTCTTCTAAATGTCATACTGTTGTCTTCTTCTGTTTGTTGCTTAAGGAAAATTTCTTGCAACTCCTTCATTACTCTTGCAAAATCTTGATTTGAATTGTCTTCTTCTGGTACAAAGTTTATTCTTCTTATTCTTGTCTGACTCCTAGACGTTTGTTTGGCTGTTTCGAACTGAAGCGCAAGAGCTTCTGATATTTTTTTCAATCTAACCATTCTTAAAGCCTGATTCATGTCTGGATCGCGTAGACCTTCAATGAAACTACCCACGGCTAGTTCTTGTTTTATTTCTTCTGGGTATGTTGGATATGTCAGATTAATCAAACGTACGATGTCAGCTTCGTATTCCTGAAGGCTTTCGTTATATTTTTGTCTTCGTCCCTGCAGCTGCGCCTTATAAACTTCCTGCAAATGTGTCTCGCCATATCTCATTTCTAGGAACATTACAATTGATTGATAGTCGCCTTGTTTCTCTTCAGGAATATTTCTTAATACCTCCATGGCCTCACCTCGTAGAGCAAGCACTAGTGCGCGTGCCTTTTCTGGTAAACTCCAATTATTGCCGTTCGCAGCAGCTTCAAATTGTCTAAGGTACGTAACCCACGGTACCTTTCCGTCAAACGTTGGTGGTTTCATAACAGTTGCTGGAGTACCACATCCTGGAACGACACCTGTACTGGCTATATTTTAAATTTGCCGGTGTAATTGCTGCACTTCTTGTTGCATTTGACCTTGAACTAACTGCACAGTCTGTTGTATTTCTTCTATATCTTCTTTGACATCTTCTTTTGTAAGTTTTAATTCAAGCAACATTTCCTTTCTCATCTCATCTTGGCATTGATGAAATTCTCCCCTCAGGTGTTCTCGAATCTTCACTATCTTCTCTTTTATCTCTTGCTTCATTTGTTCTTGTCCTTTTTAAATGTCATTTTCAATTTTCTCGATTTGTTGTCTCGTTTCTGCTTGACTGATTTTGATTTCCCGCTTCATTTCTTTTTGATTTTTCTTCATTTCTTCTAAATTGGTCTTCATTTCATTTTTAATGTCTTCTTGGCTTGTTTGCATTTCTTTCTTTAGGTCTTCTTTCAGGGATTCTTGACTGGTCTTCATTAATTTTAAGTCTTCTTTCATGGCTTCTTGGCTTGTCTGCATTTCTTTCTTTGGGTCTTCTTTCAGGGATTCTTGGCTCATATTCATTAATTTTAAGTCTTCTTTCAGGGATTCTTGGCTCGTATTCATTAATTTTAAGTCTTCTTTCAGGGATTCTTGGCTCGTCTTCATTACTTTTAGATCTTCTTTAAGTCTTCTTGTTTTTCCATCATTAGCTTAATTAGAGCGCTAATTTCCTCCATAACGGCTGTTTGTTGTCTGGTCTCAACTGGCATTCAAATTTTCTTCTTGACTACTTCGTCTTCCTTGGGTAATTCCGTTCCGCTTCTGACACCAAATGTTCCGTTTCACCTCGTATAAAAACACGTGTCTTCGTTTTTATACCTTTATTAACAATGGAACGTAACTATGGTTACAACAACGACAAAATCTACTCTTGTCAATGTCTCGAAGTTTACAACACAAAAGTCGAATTTATACTGACTGATCCGAGGTTTCCCGTCGCCCTTTTATAGTATGGTGGAAGAGTAAAGAATGATCTAGAATATTCGAGAAATATCGTGAAAATTCCATAGTACATGATGGCATAAAAGTTATTAATAGATAATTCGGACGTTTTCGGAAACCTTCGAAAGTGATGAAAGAATTTGGAAAAATTAAGGTAAATTATTTAAATAAATTAACAAACTAAATTAAATGATCCTAACTCTCTAAAATTCTATAACCTAAACACATTTTTGAAAGTTTGTAACAATATTTTTAATTATAAGTAAATTAACCAACATCAATTAAAATCGAAAACCAAGAAGGGAAATGATAAATGTAATAGAAATCGAATTAAGGGGCGTCACTATAGGGGCCAAGGTCCCCTCGGGACCGACTGCGCTCTATCTAATTCCGAACGCAAATTGTTCATAAACGCAACTCATATCCGGAGGGATGTTGCCAAATTGCCGAAGCGGCTCTGCGAGAATCGAAAGGATGTCGTAAAGTTGATTTTAAAATTATTTATTTAAAAAATAAGCTTGGTTTTAAAAGGAAAAAATAAAAAGTGTAAATTATTTGAAAGTGGAACATTTAGATTGAAAATGTTTTAAACATACAGGATTATTAATAATACTTTTACAAAAAAAATGTATTTAGATATTTGTGAAAGAACTACTTGATTCTAACAATAATTATTAAAAAAAAATTGAACCGACTTAAAAAAAAAAAAAGAAAAGTCACTAAAAGTTGAAAAAATTAAAAAAAAAAAAAGAAGTCAGTTAATAGCATATTGCATAAATGTATAAAATCTTTATTTATTAAGTTATTAACATTGAGTAATTGAGCACATATGTCATTATCCGAGTTATTTTTTTAATTTATTTTTTATTATTTTTAACTTTTTACTGATTTTTACTAATTTTTTGAAGTCGGTTAAATTAAAAACAAAAAAATTGTTTTTAACTTTTAAGTTTCTTATTATTACAATAAAATCGGTAAATATTCACTAGACAACACTAATAGTACCTCTTTTAGCGGTTAGCTGCAGCTTCTATCGATTTATAAGCTTTTGACAGCAACGGCGGTTTTATTAAGGAATTAAAAAGACTTAACCAACCAGAACTAACCATGACCCCCACCTATACTCTGTCTTTAGTTCCTTATATTGTCAATCAAAAGCCTATAAATCGATACATAGGGGGCTGCAATAAATCGATACACACAGGGCTGCGGCTAACCGCTTGTAGATTGGTAGAATACATTATATCTGTCAAAAGCTTATAAATCGATATACGCGGGGCTGCAACAAATCGATACACACGGGGCTGCAATTATCCGCTTGTCTTTAAAGTAGGCAAAAGGGTTAATTTTACCCCAAGGTTGTCGATTCTGAATGCGTCCTTGATCTTTCCTACGTATGGAAGAGAGAAAACAATAGGTCTAATACCTTTCTCTCCCGAGATCCTGACTTTATTTTTTTATGGAATCACCGTGGAAGTGCACTCTTTAAAATAAAAAAAAATTAAAATCGGTTCACAAACACCAGAGTAATCGCTTAACATACACACAAAAAAAAACATACGCGGCAAATTGAGAATCTCCTCGTTTTTAAAGTCGGTTAAAAAAAAATATACAGGCGAATTGTGAACCTCCTCCTTTTGGTCGGTGAAAAACCAAGGTTAGTTTATATTTATAAGGTTGCGACACAACTTTTAGGCGGTTTGAGGTCGGGGACGCAAGGAAGGGTACTCCACGGAGAAAAGTTGGCAAGACTGGATAAAATCAAAGCTGATGATCAATCCAGTGGCGTCTAGAATTTGCGCATTTCATTTTGCATTGTTTTGGAAGTGATATTTGTTGGAAGATGTAATTCCAAATGTTTTTTATTGAATGTTAAAGAATTTACAACTTAATTATAATTAAAAACTGTTATGTAAACGGTTGTTCTACTAATACTACTGTATATCTCCGGCACTAAACAACATGGCCGAAAAATGGGAGATGTGACGTCATAACACGTCAAAGCAATATGGCCGAATGTCGCGACCCTATATAGACCGACTTTGGTGAAAAACAATTGTGAAAAGTATAAATTTTACCCCAAGGTTGTCGATTCTGAATGCTCTCCTGATCTCTTCTTTTTATTTGCTTTATTATTTGGACATATAGCTGTTTATATTGCCGCAAAAAACTGAATTCCGCCTTGCTGAAAAAATATGTCTAGTACCTTTCTCTCTCGCGATCCTGACTTTTCTTTTTATGGGACCACCGCGGAAGTGCACTCTTTCAAATAAAAGATAGATATATATATATATATATATATATATATATATATATATATATATATATATATATATATATATATATATATATATATAGGGTTATTCGTTATTCACGGTATAAAAATGGCACATGCATAACCTTTAAACGGCATCCCATATACTAACAAACCTAGTTTACAGCGGGCCTTTGGCTGCGTTTTAAATTTAACAAGCTGGTTTACCCTGTTATTTCCTGTTTGATATGATTTTGCTCTTCTGCTCTTGTGAATCAATTATTTTAATTAGCCTTGTCTTTGTTACTGGAAAATATACATATAGACTTTTTTAAAAATATTTTAACTAAAATATACATACGAGCCACGTCTCAGTGAAGTTGGCCCAACGGATAAAAATATAAAAATTATATTTTTGTGAAGGACACCACACAATTGTTACTAAAAACTGACATTGGTGATATTCTTTAAAGGAGCATTTCCATTGAGGCAACACTAGGCGACATTTCGCATGCCTCATTAAATTGTATCATTGTTATAATTAATATAATTGTAATGAAATTAATAAATATTTTTTATTATAATTTTTTTAAATTTAATTATAAGGTAATATATCATTAAAGTTATTAATAAATAAATAAAATTTAATAAGTCATGCGATCTGTCGCCCAATGTTGCCTCAATGGAAACGCACCTTAAGGTTGCAGTACGTCCATCTCTACTAGTAATATTTTTATAAAAATTTCGGGGTCACCGGTAATATTCTAAAATTAGGGCTGCCCAAAGTAATGTTACTGGTTGATAAAAAAGCACATTATACAGATTGTCCACAGATGGGGTTAACAAAAGGACAAATGGCATGAAAAAAGGCATTTTTTATAAAAATTTTTGCTTGTACAAAAAAAGGATTTACGAAAGGAAAATGTTGGTTTTGTATACAGAGTTCGCAAAAAACTTAAAAACATGATTTTTCTCTAGAAGTAAACCACCATTACTTTTTATTTTTAGGCAAAATACATTTAGAAAATCTATTAAAAATAGCATTTTCAATAACTTTATTAATTTTACAGAGGTATTAAAAAATTCATGAAACTGATTGAAGTTATAAAAAATATTGATTTTATATTTTTCCTAATAAAATGACTCTCACGATTTGCTTTTTAAACACTTACTTTTATCCAAACTCTAGACAACACTATTTTTTAGCACTAAACAAATTTGATCAAGGCGTATTCGGCAAATTATGGAGTTCAATAAAATTTTGTATTATTCTTTTTACCGATTACTAACATCATTTTAAATAAATTTTTCCAAGTAACATTTTCTCTTCGTTAATGCTATTTTTTTACAAGCCAAATTTTTTATGAAGAATGATTTTTTCGAAAATTAAATTTTTGGTCCATATGTCCTCTTGGTAACCCCATCCGTGGACAGTCTGTATAACTTTCCTTTAAAACCATTTTTAAAAGCATAGATAGAAGATCAGAAATTTAGGTTATTTAATTAAAGAACATATATTTAAAAGATATAATTAGGTTTTGAAGTTTGCTGCCCTGCAAAGCATCTACAGGGTGATACCTTAGAAAAATTGTGCAAACACAACCACATACAAACCTAACATAATTACATGTTTTAGCTAGTTGGGCCAACTTTACTAAGAAGGGGCTTATGTTTAAAAAAATCTAATGAAAATATAAATATAAAAAGAAAAAATTAAAACTATTACGAAGAAATAAAGTAACAAGATATATTATTTTAAAATTGATTTCCTTAACCTACTCCCTATAACAGCTGGTTTAAAAATTATGATTCTAACTGGAAACTAACTAAAAAAAAACTAATATTTTAAAGTGTTTGGCAAATTGACGCCTGTAGACAGTATTACAGACAATCGGTGCAGAAGGTGCGTAGTTTTGCCAGAGACATCAAATATGTCGTCCAACTTGTTGAAGAACAACGCAAACCGATTATGCGGTAATCTTGTCGACTGTGGAATCTCGTTAAGTCGTACGTCGAGTTGCACAGTCTATAGGCCTTTGGTTAAACCGACTTCAGAAACGAGTAGGTTCTCAACTCGCCGCGTATGTCTTTTTTTTTTCTTTTTTTTTGTATGTTACGCGATTACTCTGGCGTTTGTCGGCCGATTTTATTTTTTTTTATTTGAAAGAGTGCACTTTCGCAAAAGTCCCATAAAAAGCAAAGTCAGGATCGCAAGAGAGAAAGGTAGCTTGATCTTATTTTTCTGGCAAGGCGAACTCTAGTTTTTTTGCGGCAAAGTTGACTCTGGAAGTGGCATATGCTCATATAAATAGGTATATGTTCAGATAATAAAGCAGAAAAAGAAAGAGGTCAGGGGAGCATTTAGATTCAACAACAGGGGTAAATTTACACGTTTCACTGACCAAAAGGAGAAAGTTCACAATTCTGCCCGTATTTTTTTAACCGACTTCAAAAACGGGAGGGTTCTCAATTCGCCGCGTGTATGTTTTTTTTGTGTGTATGTTACGCGATTACTCTGGTGATTTGTGGACCGATTTTAAAATGCAGGGGTTATGTTTTGACACGCAGACGATGAATGAAGGTCAAATGTATCATACGTGTTCAGAAAATAACAAAAATCCCAGTGAATCTTAAAAACAGCTGATTGGATCTACCCAACCCGTCGGATCAATATTTGAAAATGCTCTCTGGATGGCTCCGACCCCATAGGGCGTCGTGCGGAAAGGCCATCCATATCGAAGACCACTCCTCGCGTCCGCTCGGTCAGTGATCTTCGAGCCAAATTCATTTTGCCTCAGTAGACGAGAGGGATCCAAGGACAACAGATTTCTGCATCTTCATCACCAGTTGTTCGGGTGTATTTTCACATGCTAGAATGTACCTCATTTCCTTAATATGTTATTCTTCATGCCTCCCAAAACGCCAATTATCAGGACAACCAATCGCACGGTATACTCGGATAGAGCCTCCAGTTCGCCAAGAAGATCTTGATATTTGGCTCGTTTCTCCTGTCTTTATATCGATGTTAGTTTCCGCCGGGGCGGAAGAACTCTATTACGCATGGTGTGGTTGGTCTTATCAAGGAGAACGATGTCGGGTTGATTCGCTGAATTTGATGCGTTGTTGGGAACGCGTAGTTCCAGTATATGCGACAGTTGTCATTTTCCACTACTGCCTCGATGCCTCCGGAGCAAACGGCATGTATTGCTGTTTCATCGATGCCGTAGTAATGCCTCAGGTGATAGTAACGTACCCGAAGAGCGTCATTATGCCGATGGATGTAGCTATTGACAGCATGCACTGGACAAGCTGACAATAGATGCATGAGGGTTTCGGGTTCGTCGACAGCTCGACATGCGGTGTCAAGAACGTTGGAAAATTGGCTGCACATCATGTGTATCACCTCATCTGGCAGTAAGAATCCTTCGGTCTCAGACTTAAGCTCGGCGGATCAAAACCCAACGTAAGCTTTCGAGATAGATCGAGTCTATTGATGTTTCTGTAAAGACTCCGTGCTGCGGCTTATTGATGTGATCTTCTAAGAGCATCCGTTGTTCGGCTCTTTAACTGCAGCTGTTACAGCACTAGACTCTCTGTCTTGAAGTGATTGGTCGTCATTAGAATCTATTTCAAATCTGAGACCGAATTCTCCGCGCTCAGCTCGGCTGCTTGAACAAAATGTCCAACATTGGCCATCTCATGTTCTTTACTAACTGCAGCAGTGAATCCGTGCTTTCTGGCAGCCCTGACGAGCAAGACTCAAAACCAATACGATCATCATACACTCCAAGCTAAAGTCGCGACTCCTGATGGCGCGAGAGGTAAATGCGGAGACTGATGAGCGGGATGGATGCTGCGGTGCATCATTTTTCGTGTGCCACCGTCCAGTTCGCAACTCTCTGCACGTCCATGACCCAAGCGAATAAAGCAACACAGGAACTGCCAGCATGTTGAGCAGAACCTTATTCGATCACGTCGATTTATATTTACTGGGTTGCCTGTGTACTTGCTTAGCTCGTCTTAGCTCTTTAACATCTGAGTACGTTTGTCGATACTAAATATCGATACGTTTCGTTATTTCTAAGCGGACGGAGAATCGCGCTGTCGGCAAAGTTGATCAGCCTCTAAATCGTTACCATTCAGTCCTTCACCAGCCTGAGTTTTAGCGCATTTGTCAAGTCCGAACTCCATGCCGACATCTTTGGTATATTCGCGAACCACTTTAAGAGACGTCTCGACTCTACTCACTGCATAGAGTTCAGGTCATCCATATAAACAGATGGAGTTACCTACGCTCCCTTCTTCCGGCGGTCCACAGCAATATCCCGAGTCTTCCGAAGGACACGGATCAGCGGAAGCGCGATATACAGAATAATAGAAGCGACTTAGTGAGTCGCCTGAAATACGCCCGTTTAAATGTTATGGGATCAGTAATGATTTTTGTGCTCCAGATGTTATGGAGAATTTAGATTTCCAGAGCGGCATCAGCTGTTCGATGCAACGAATCAGGTTAGGAGGAACCTTGAGATCTTTAAGCAGATGCAATATTAATTCATGCGATGTTGTATCAAAAGCTTTTGGGTAGAAGGGAATATAATCACACCCGGTAAAACCTGAAATATCTTGGACTCTGGTTGGACACTAAGTTAACCTTTGCCGAGCATGTAAACCAGACGATCCAAAAGCCGAAAGAACCGTTACAGCTCTATCCAACCTAATGCCGAATGTTGGAGGACCTCGAGCATCCAAACGACGTGTATTAGCAAGCGTAGTACATTCTCAGCTACTCTATGGCGCGCCGGTTTGGCATACCATTCGTCAGAATAAAAAGCTAATACAAAGGTTTATCAGAGTGCAGCGACTTATGTCGATCAGAGTATGTAGTTCATACAGAACCATATCGGCAGACGCTGTGGGAGTTATCGCGGGCATACCACCTATCGAACTTCAAATCGAAGAAAGACTGAATAAGCACATGGGTCTAGACAAACAAACAACTGGCTCACACCTAATGAACCAATGGCAGGAAAAATGGAGAAACGCAATACACGGAAGATGGACATACAGGCTAATACCAGATATTAACACCTGGCTAAATAGACCACATGGAGAAGTCGATTACTTCCTCACTCAGGCGTTGTCCGGACATGGTTGCTTTAAGAAATACTTGTTCACTAGAAGAAGATCAAATAGTCACCTAATTGTCCATACTGTCAGCAAAGAAGACGACGCAGAACATACACTCTTTATATGTCCACATTGGGAGGACACTCGTACGATGCACCAGCAAACAACAGGACACATATTTACGGAAGAAGAGTATGATGAGAGGGCTTATGGGATCGGAAGACTCATGGAACAACACCTATAACACAATTAAAACTATTTTACAGACCAAAGAGAGAGGAACATGGCATGACATAGAAAATTGACAGAGATGCACATGCACTGAAGCAATGCGAGAGCGGATTCCGGTGTATGTAGCACGAAGTAGCGTAGTGGCGACAGAGGAAGGGGTTTTAGCTGGCGGCAATTTTGCCGGAAACCGCACTCCCCAAGCGCTAGAACATCTCAGAACATCAAAGCTTGGGGATGTCTGACAAACAGATTTCCCAACCTCTTAAAAAAAAAAAAAAAAAAAAAAAGGAATAAAAGTGAAATAGGCAAATGATATTTTGATTCAATTATTTTAAAATAGTTCTGTTAATGAGTGAAATATGGTAAAATGTAATTAATTACGGTTTGTTGTAAGAACTAATCATAGATAGGCCAGCTAAAGCTTATTTAGATAAATATTTACTTACTTAATCCAAGCAGCCATAATTGACGTTTTGCTGTTTTTACGTTACTCTATATTTATTTATTTATTTAATTATATTTTATATATGAATGTACAAATATTTATGGAAAAAGACGTAATGTACAAAGTTTTTATTTATATTTTGCCACTCACTTTTAACTATAACCAAGAGGAATAGGATAAGATATTTTGTATAAAAGTTTAATCTTTTTAATTTATTATCATAAAAAACACATAAACATCAAAAACGCAAGAAAAATGAAGAGGTAAACTTTTTAAATGAGACCGTATATTATGTCACCAAGTAAAGGTCTTTTAAAAGCTTTACTAAAATACCAAATTAAATATTTCTATATTTAGTACTTTTAAAAATATTGATATTTAAATCAGGATATAATTTGTATTACTTCTACAGTCTTAGCTTAGTGCCGTAGGTAGGCATAATGGAAATTATATCTACTATTTTTCAGATTTAAGAGGTCATATTTCGAAAATTATTAAAGATAGATATACTAAATATTGTATTTTTGCAAAGCTTTTTAAAAGACCTTTTTAGTTGTGACATAATATTCAGGGTGTTCCATTGAAAAAAGTTTCCGTTTTCTTTTTCTTAAGTTTTTAATGTTCATTGTTACTTTTTATTTATATATAAGTAAGAGTTAAAAGAGTATGAGCCTTTTATACAGGACGTTTTTTATTTTTATTGGCATATAAATGAAAACCCTGTAGTACGTTAATTTTTTAACCAAAGCGACTTCAGTTTGGTTGTACAATATTCAATTAGTCTTGTCCCTGTAATATTGAAACTTAGAATGTAGGGTAATTAATATAAATAATGTTGCTCTACTACAGTTTATACCAGGTTAATAACATTATAGCTTTGCATAGTGCACATTAGATAATGCAATTAAAACTATACGCTACCTTGTGGTTAATGTAGTTAGTTTGTTTTATTGGCGTCTACAAACGCCAAATTTTATTTTGATTTCCTAGTTTTCGCCCACACACCTTTTATAACTTTTACCAACTACTAGAAACCTATCTTGTTTATTATCTTTTTAAATATTTTAAACAGTTCATCTGTAATACTGCCGTGCAATTTAAAAAATTAAGTAAGTCGAAGTCAACGTACTAATAAATTTAGATTTCTACAATAAGGTATTACAAGAAGATCTCTTTGCCATCTATAGGTGGTTCATATTACAAATAGGTTAGTTAGTACAGCATAACTGAAATTGTCCTCTATACGAAATTTAATTATCGACTTAGGATCTAACAATATAAAAAAACTACCAGAACTTATGGTATACTTTTTAAAAAGCTTCCATCTGACCTAATTTTAATGATCCCGAATGTCGCAATGCTGAAAATATTTTATGATCGATAGAACAGGTAAGAAAAAGTAAGATGCCAAATTTTCAGAAAAATTCTGCGTTCCGTTTCCCATAAACGTCTAACCTACCATCGACTGTGAATCACCCTGTATATATATATATTTTGCAACAATGCGCAAAATCACAACCCTGTACACCAGTGGCGTACCCTAGGCAAATAAAGGCGTGGGCGAAGCCGCGGCTAGGGCTAGACCCCTTTTTGTTGATGAAGATCTAATAGTAAAGAAAAAAATTGACAATCAAAAGAAATAATTAAGGTCCTAACATTTAAGAAAAACAAAGAAAGTACATAGGTATAACATTTGTATCACGCGTATTTCTTTATCTTGCACAAAATTGTCTTTGGTCTATACTTCTATACTCTAAGTTGGCCTCACATTTACTCTCTTTAACTGGAGATCCCTTAACCATAAGGTCCTATAGATGCGAGGCCGTAGGCGACCGCCCACACCGCCTAAGCATACATACGCTGTATACACACGTTTAGATTATGAAAAGTTGTTTATACAGGAGAGCAAAAAAATAATTATTATTTTGTGTAAATAATATTTATTAGGTAGGTATATAGTTTAGACAAGTAAAATATTAAACTAAATAGGTCTGTATTATCTACATAACTGAAACAATGGGTTTTTAAAATTTGATTTAATTTTATAAGCTGTTTTCCATACTTCAAACAAACATATTGTTGAATGAAAGCGATAAAATATGGCCAAAGGCATTGAAATGTGTGTAATTACGGTCCAAGCCCAAGCACCTGCAAAAGAAATATTAATTAAAGACAAGAATACAATAAATATAAAATAATTTTTTTTTTTTAATGAAGTGTCCAAATATTTTTTTTTTTGTCAACTAAAAACTCAATGTAAAAATCAACCTTTATTAGGCTGTTTTTACAGTTTAAAAATTTTTATTGCATGCACTTTTATTTAAAATTTTTACAGTTTAAAGTTTTTTTGCTAGTGGTTTTGACAATAAGGTGTACCAACTTATACAAATTAAAAAACAACTTTTTAATGACTTTCTAAAATTTTTCAGGGAAAAATAAATCCAACCAAACATATTTTAACCAATACTTGACGCTCTTCTAGGTTAAGTTGTATATTTAGTGACATTTTTTTTGAGAATGGTAAGTATACTAAAAATCACTAAGTTCTCGCAATTGTCTAGCAGCAACGTCATAAACAAAACAGTAAAAATCACTAAAATAATTACCAAAAGTACAGGCTTGTTGCAAGAGAAATATTCCGTATAGCTGTTTTTACAGTTTAAAAGTTTTCATGCATGCAATTTTTTCTTCCTACAATTTTTCGATTTGCGCACGCGCATTTTTCTCTTTTTAAAAATTGCTGCAACGTGCGCGTGTGCAAATCGAAAAACTGCATGCAAGAAATCTTTTAAACAGTAAAAACAGCTTATTAAATTCTTCTTGCATGAAAAAAAATGCAGCAGTTTTAAAAAACATAAAGTTTGCGCGCGCAGATTGCAAAATTGCAACATATTTTTTTTCTTTTTAAATCAGAAATTGTACAATTTGCACTAAAACATATTTGAATGTTTTTCCACGCATCCTAAATTAAATTTGTTTTTTGTGATTTGGATTTTTAGAATTTAAAAGTTTCTCCTTTTTTGAAAGAGAACCAAAAATTCATTTACTAATTCACTGTTAAATTTTATTATTAAACCCTTAAGCATAAATTGGTACTGCACTGATCAGACAAAATATTAACAAAGCGTCTGAGACTGCGACCGAACACAATTAGCCGAACTTCGCCTCCTTTGATGTGGAGTATTATACCGAGAGTCTGCGGAAAAATTCGTACTACGGCAAAGTGCGTAAGTGGGTGAAGCGTGACGAAGCCATTCTGCCACACGCTTCACGATGTTTGGCGAACGCCGAATGTTTGCCAAAATTCTTAGTGTTCGTAGTGTTTGGAACCGATTGCCTAATTTTGATTTAAAAAAATAAAAAGAACTTTAAATAAACATGGTTTTATTTAAAAACAGTATACATACACCTTCGGTGAAAATTCTCATTACAGTCTTAAAAACGAGCCCACCCCAGCGCTCCGCGCCCTCTCTTAACCATTCTTTTCTCTTAATAGTACTGAAAAACTTTTTACCTCGCAAATGAAATGTCGGTACTATACTATTTTTTTTAGGTACTAAAGATACCTTGTTTTAAGACAATGTATTTTAAGTTCAAAGTACTACAGAGGTTCATGTTTTTGCCGTTAACTTACCGGCAGGTAATCGACAAAGTTAACGAAACTTACCAAAAAATTTTAAGTGCGTTGGTCTAAACTCAGCTCGATTTTTTTCTACTGTGTTGATGGTCCACATAGCCATATTTGCAACAATTAAAAATGTTATTATTTCTCTACCAGGTTTCTCTGTAGCTTGCTTGATATTTTTACAACGTCTCCACCATGCATCAAAAACAAACATAGTCTGGCAAAAAAATAGGGGAATTTTTATTTATGATATTTTTTAAATAAAATATGTAAAACACGTTTTATTGTTTTTAAACTAATACAGTATATATTTTATTTCTAATAAAAATAGTTTAAGATTTTAAAAACAGATAAATTAAGGCTTTCATCCATAACGAATGTATTATTTCCTAACTAACCAGAACTAACCAGTAAATAAATTTTTATGGTTAAATGGAAAATGAAGTAAGGTTTCTAGAGCTTGGTTAAAATTACTTTTTACTTAGTTAAAATTACTTATTATTACTTTTTTATTTTATTTAGTCCAAAAAATGGCTTACTACAGTCGATTACCAAGCTCTCACTATTCTATCTGACTGATAGCTGCCAATGCCAAGAAGCATTGGCATTAGCTGCTATCAGTCTGATACAGTTGGTGAGAGCTTGGTGAATACAACCGTTAGTTTACTGGTTTTCTTGGTCAATAGCAGCTAATGCCAATGCCAAAAAGCATTGACATTAGCTGCTATCAGTTTGATAAAGTTAGTGAGAACTTGGTGAATGCGACCGTTAGTTTACTTGTTTCTTGGCTAACTGGAAGAACACACAAAATTATTATGTCTAAAATCACGTTTTTTTTTATTTAAAGTATATCTTGCTATACATCGCTGAAAAGCTTATAAAAATACTTTTTAAAGATGTCATTGCCAACTTTGGTTTTCAATTTTAAAAATGCAGGTTTATGTCGTAGCTCAAAAACGGACTACTGTATTAAATATTGAATTTCACCTTTCTAAAAAGAATATAATTTTCTAAAAATTTTCTTATTTATACTTTTTTGTAATCCGAATATACATTGAGTTAATCCACTCTCACACGGTCAATAAAATATTGAAGCAATAATATTGATTCAATATATTGAAGAAAAAATGGTGAATGTCAACAATAATGATTTTATCAATCAAAAAACTGTCAATTTTAATTATCCTGTCAGAAAAGATGGATCTACCGCTACCGCTGTTTTAGTTGTAAAGAAAAAGTAAAAAAGGAACGAACCGTATGAACAACAGGCTAACCAGAAAGAGCTTTTTCCCGTTTTTGAATTATATGACAATATACCTGGACACGTGTTAATAACATCAACACCTTTTCAACATATTGACGGGCTAATTTTATTGTCTTCAATACTATTACCATTAGTAATATTGTTCCAATAAACCCCTTACACGTTCAATATTATTGATCAATATCAATATTGCCACAATAATATTTACCGTCTGAGAATGCCTTTGCAGAGGAAAACAGTTTTGTGAAAAAATATTTTTCTTTCAAAATATCTAATAAGCCATGATACTATATATCCTATGCTTTCTACATAAAAGGTATACTTTAAGTAAACTTTTGTGAAGAAAGTATAGAAGAGTTTACTTTTTTTATTAAAATGTTATAGTTAAAGACCGGCAAAAATATAATTTTAAATTTGCCCACAAGTTAAAAAGTATATGAAATTAGGTTTTAAAGTGTTTAATCTCCATCTATTTTCATTAAAACAACAATGAGATAAATACTTCATAGGTGTGTGTTTTCAGCGCTAAAAATAAATTACTTTTTTGGCCATGACTACATCGATAAAATAGTGTTCAAACTTAGGAAAGAATGAATTACATATGATGTATAGGTTGTTTTCTTCATTTTTTCTAAAATATATTTTAATAGTCTAATATTCAAAATTGTGTACTTTGAAACTAGCCCCCTCCATAGTTTTCTCTTAAGTTGTCAAAATTTACTACAAAAATTACACGGGAAAATTGTAATTTATTATACTATACTTTTTCTACGACTATCAATAGAAAACATTTTTAAACAGCTTTCTTGTGGATTTATATTAATTAAAAAAATTGTATGCTTCCGATTTGTGACAGATTATTTGTCAGCCATAGCATTCGCGATATTACAGTCTATTGCAAATTTTTTATAAAATATGATTAATTTTATTATTATATTTTGGGCACTTTATATTTATAAAGAATACCTAGTAAGTTGCTCCAGTTGCTAATCTTTTAAACAAATAAAATACATTTTTATTGTGATAACTAGGGTTACTAACTTTTTTAAACTAATGAAATACGTATTTTGTTCAGGCGTTTTTCTGGGCTTATAGTGCTCAAAGTATAGTTAATTTTAGGCACCCACTTTTAAGATATTTTCATACTTATAGTAGTGATTTTGGCTAAAGAATTATATTTAGAAAACCAGGTTGTCGAATACATACCTGGTGGTGCGTCGCAGAGCGGAACATAGAAAATCCCATGTAAATTTAAAGGTGGTTAATTATTGGCTCCCCTGTACATTTTACGGAAAAAAATGTAAAATAACTTTTTGAAAAGACCAATATAAAAACTCTCGTGCCAAGTTTCAAAAAAATTTAATAGGCAAATCTTGAATTATTCAATTACATGTAATTGCAAAATTACTAAATATTCGGTTCAGGTAAAAGCAAACGCGAACCTGTAAAATAAATGTTGTCGCAGACATGAAAAAAGTGTCAATAAATCAGCGACATCCGTATAACAAATTGTTTGCTGGTGGCTGCTGTCTGTTTGGTTTTACCTGAACGGAAAATTTGGTATTTTGCAATTACATTTAATTGAATAATTTAAGACTCGCTTATTATTTTTTTTTTTTTGAAACATAGCACCAAGGTTTGTTAGATCGGTCTCTTTAAAAAGGTAGCTTACCATTATTTCTGTAAAATGTACAGGAAAGTCAATAATTAACCTCCTTAAAATTTACATGGAATTTCCTATGTTCCGCTCGGCGACGCACCACCCGGTATAAAAATTATCGTATTTATGCACATTTAAGGCACCTTATGAGGGCCGTGAGTAATCTGCGCGGATAATAGTCCTGAGTAATAAGCTATATTACCTGTCTAAAATCAAAATTATAATTTATACATTCTTTAACAGTTAAATAGAAACGAAATTTAAAGAGTGAGATTTTGTTCTCGAAAATAACGTTTATTTTTATTGAGGAGTAATTTACCTGCAAGGACGTCTGTATAAAAGAAAATATGTCAGCCACCAAACCGACTGGAGTTTTGCCATCCATGGTAAAATACCAACCAATTATGGAGAACATGCAGTATATAAACATTCCAGTTTGAGCTACAGCTAAAAGTGTATTATCCAATCCTATGCCATCAAAACCTTAAAAGATATTCATTAATTTTTTTACTTATTGTTAGATACAGATATTTTATGTAAGCTTACCGAACTTTTTCTCATATTTCAAATTCCTTATTTGGTACATAGCAACAACTACAGCTATGGACGTTATAATATATAAAAATAGCTCTACAACATTAACTTCTAATTCATTTTTTGTTTTTTGCTGCTGTATGACTAGTATGACTGGTCAATACCATAAACATAACTAGAGATATTATTGTAAAGTACTATTACAATAATACCTAAAAAATATTAGGTTTAATTAAAATAAATACTTATTAAAGGTGTTTTTAAAAAGTATAAAATAAATTTAAGTAAGAACTCTTTAAAATGGTGTCCTGTAAAACAATTGCCTTTGTTAGTTCGTCAGAGGCGGATACCCTTAAACGAAAGTACCAATTATTTTTACACTCTGTATAATAAAGAAATAAAAGTTGCATGTTTAAATAGCTTAAACAGTTGGGTTAAAATAGGGCACTATTAATAAATGTTGATAAATTAAAGTGTTTTTGACAAAAATAAGTTTTTGTTTAGTGTGGGGACATCTAAAAACATTAGCTTAATTTGTTGCAAATGGTACTAAAAACTTATCAAAAAATAATGTTGCAGCATTGTGGGTGTTTCAATTAGTAGCGTAGCTAGAACAGCAGGGGCCCTGGAAAAAAAAGTAAATTGAGGCCCCTAAAAACTTTCTTTAACGTTTCACTTTATTTATCTATCTTCATTCATACTAACCAACACACAAAAATATTGGAAGAGCCAATAAAAGGTCCTTTTCTTTATTTTCCATCCCATTTGTTTTCAGTATTTATATGTTTAGCCCGAGGGCCCTTTTTCAACTTCAGGGAGATCCCTAAGCTTGGGGAACCGAGGCACTGCCCCGCCTAGCCCCGTAGTAGCTAAACCACTGTGTTTCATAATGTTTGAAAATTAAAGCCGGAGAATGCATAAAATAAGAGGGAGACCGTGTCGGACCCACAGACAAAATTATAAAATACAACGAAAAAGTTTTTTTTTTTCTTGAAATTTCAATGTATCGATATCTCAAAAGTGTACCTTTTTTAGGAAGGTTTAAGCTATTTAACACGTTCACTGCGACCGTGGCATGGAAAAACCTTTCTCTTACAGCGAAGGATGGAAGAGATTTAGATCCTTTCTTGGGAATAGGTTGAACACGTGCAGCTTTCCAGCTCTCCGAAAAGATACCTGTGTCGTAAGAAATTCGAAAGAGCCGAGTTAAGATTGGTGCAAGTTCTGAAGCACATTTTTTTAAAACGATTGCTGGTATGCCATCCAGCCCAGACGATTTCTTGGTGTGAAGGGAAGAAAGGATACGCTTAATGTGTTTTACCTTGATGAGGAACTGGGGTTACCGCTGGAATTGGATGATTTACGGGAGGGTCAAGGATTGAATTGGCAGCAAATTGTTTAGCAAATAGTTCTGCCTTTCCTTTAGCAGTAGAAATAATTTCATCTTCCAAAGTTAGTGGTGGAAAATAACTGGTACAAAAATTCCTACTTATGTTTTTCGCAAAGGACCAAAAAGATTTGCTGCCATTTAAGCCAGAAAGAACTTTATTTTTAATACGATTGTCGAAGGAGTCTTTGGCTTCAGAAATTGTTTGATTGTAGTTGTTTCTCGCTTCAATACTGGCCTGTCGGTTTTCTGGACTAGGATCCTGTAAGAAACTTCTTGTGAGCCTGAACTTTTAAAATTCTAGCTTTATCACAAGATTTGGAAAACCAGGGTTTGTTATTGGATTGTTTGGGGTTCTTGATGGTGAGTGGAATATAGGTTTTAATGCCCAATTGAATTGATTCGGATAGTTGATTGCAAATTTCAGAAGGATAACTAGAAGAAAAGCAGATGGAATTCCAGGGGTAAGTGGCGAAGAAGTCCCTTAGTCCATCCCAGTCGGCTGAGTTGTAATGCCATACGGTGCGTGGTGGCATGTATTCATTTACCTCGGGATGTGCAGGGTAAGATATAGTAACTAAGCCATGATCTGAGCGACCTAGGGGAGCTGTGACAGATAGAGTTCGGGGTTGGTAGTAAGAAAGAGATCCAGGGGATTTGAACTATGATTTGGAACTCTAAGAAACTAGGTGGGTTCCATAATAAGGTTGGTAAGAGAGTTACTGACTGCAAAGATTTCGGTTGCTCTGCCTTGAGGGTCAGTTTTTGAAGAGCCCAGCCAATCCTTATTATGGACATTAAAGTCGCCAAACACGATTACTTCAGCTGATGGAAACTGAGAAATTATGCTATCGATCTTTGTTGAAAGAAAGTCAAAAAATTCGACATAGGAATTATTAGATGGGGACTGGTACAAACAGCAGATAAATTTAGTTAAAGACCTAAGGGAAATAGTTCTGCCTTTCCTTTAGCGGTAGAAATAATTTCATCTTTCAAAGTTAGTGGTGGAAAAGAAGTGGTACAAAAATTCTTATGTTTTTCGCAAAGGACCAGAAAGATTTGCTGCCATTTGAGCAAGAAAGAACTTTGTTTTTAATACGATCATGATGGCTAACTTAATTTGTTTTGAAGATACAAGGTGTTTTTCAAATTTTGTCAATTTGGCCAAGCACTTGTAATTCGCTTGATATTAGAGATGTAAAAGAGAAAAGTTTGTTTTTGAATGGAACACCCTGTATATTCTATTATTAGTTAAAAGGTCTCCTTAAAAGCTATAAAAAATACCACAATTACTATATCTACTTTTTAGTAGTTTTAGAAAGATGACTATAATTAGGATTTTTCAATGAAAAACCTTGGATATTATATTACCGGTGCAAAGATATTTTAAAGAGGTTTAAGCAAATGCCATATTTGATACGTTTATCTCTTACAATTCTGGAAATGTAACTATTTAAATCCAAGAAATACTAGATATACTGTTAGAAAAATTATTTTATATGTGGTAAATTATATGGTCTTTAAAATGTCTTTTTAATGACGATACATTATACAGGGTGATTTATGTAACTATGATAAATTACATATATCAAATGTGATATTTTTTAAAAAGGCCTTTCTGTTGGTAATAGAATATACAGGTTGTTTCATTAAAAAACAACTTTGTGTTATAACTTTAAAATAAAAGTCATTGGAAAAAGTATAAACACGCCACTGAATACTACGTGATATTCTTTCCCATTTAATTTTTATTTTTTTTTAATATCAAGGAAGTTACAAGTGCCTGGCCAAATTCACAAAAATTTGACAAACACTCTGTATCTCCAAAACGAATCAAGTTAGCCATGATTTACTTTCACCACCAATTATGTTTTTTTTTTCTGTAATTTTTAATTTTATGTAATTTCTCCCCTTTTATTCAATGACAATTTATTCAAAAAAATCTTTTTCAATAAAGCAAAATACCAAGTATTCGACTTTTTTGTGAAAAAAACGCCGTTCAGAATAATTAATTTTAGACAGGGTGCATTTTAGGATACATATTTATGGCAAAAAGAAAATCAATTTTACCTTAAAACTACGCTCCCAAAATATGTGTGGCCTTATTTTAAAGTCATACATATTTTATATTTAAATGAAAAAACAGTTCAATCAAAAATTTTGAAAGAATAAGCAGCTTACCGGCAAAAAGACCCTTATGAGATTTAGTGCAATCAATTGTGAAATGATAGCCGGTATTCGAAGAAGCAAACAGATCTGAAACATAAATAAAATATTTATAATAAATTGATTTAGGACTTTTTTCATAAAAGGTACCTGAGCGATTTTTCTTTTTCTTTGGTTCGTCTTTCTTTTTTAATTTGTCAGCCTGGATGTGTTTCCACATTTCAAAAAGGATCACAGCGCAGATAAGGCTGTAAATAAAAACATAGTTAACTAAATTAAAACATGAAAATAAATCATACTTTAGTACTTCAATATTATTTATTAATTTTTTTGCTGTTGTTTGTACCGATCTCATCTGACAATTCCTATGTCGAATTCTTTGACTTTCTTTCAACAAAGATCGACAGTATCATTTCCCAGTTTCCAATGGCCAGATGTAATCATTAGCGGCGATTTCAATGTCCATGGCTAAGGATTGGCTAGGCTCTTCAAAAACTGACCCTCAAGGCAGAGCAGCCGAAATCTTCGCAGTCAGTGAATTCTCTTACCAACCTTATTATGACTCCTACCTACTTTCCTAGAGTACCAAATTATAGCTCAAACCCCTTAGATCTTTTTCTTACTTCTAACCTGAACTTTATGAAGCATCTGTTACTGCCCCTCTAGGTCGCATCAGATCATGGCTTGGTTACATGTATCTTACTCTGTACATCCTGAGGTAAATGAATCCATGCCACCACACCGTATGGCACTACAACTCAGCCGACTGGGATGGCCTTAGGGACTTTTCGCCACGTACCCTTGGGACACTATCTGCTTTTCTTCCACTGAATCCTTCCAGAAATCCTGTATGCTCCTTCGAGCGAGTCCAGAAATTCTGGTGGGCGTTGAAACCTGCTGTACCTCACACCGAGAAAACCATCAAACCCTCTAATCGCAAGCCTTGGTTCGACGCCAAGGACTCCTTTGATAACCGTATAAAAAAAACAAAGTACTTTCTTGCTCAAATGGCAGCAAATCCTTCTGGTCCTTTGCCAAAAACATCAGTAAAATTTCTGTACCAATTCTTTTCCACCATTTTTGGAAGATGGAATTATTTCTACATCTAAAGGAAAGGCCGAACTATTTGCTAAACAATTTGCTGCCAATTCAACCCTTCATCCACCTGTCAATCATCCAATTCCAACTGTTCCCCCAGTTCCTCACAAAATGCCCAATATTATTTTTAAGGTAAAACACATTAAGCGTATCCTTTCTTCTCTTAACACCAAGTAATCGTCTGGGCTAGATGGAATACCAGCAATCGTTTTAAAAAAATGTGCTCCTGAGACTTGCACCTATTTTAACCAGGCTCTTTCGAATTTCTTATGACACGGGTATATTTCCAGACAGCTGGAGAGCTGCACGTGTCCAGCCTATTCCCAAGAGAAGGATCTAAATCTCTTCCATCCAACTATAGACCCATTTCACTCCTCTCAATGCTTTGTAAAGTAATGGAGAAATTCATTAACTCGCAAATTCTTAGGTACTTAGAAAAACATAAAATTTTACATGACAGGCAATACGGATTTCGTCACAAGAGATCTACAGCAGATCTTCTTTCCTTCGTTTCACACAACTGGAACAAGTCTCTTGAGTTTCTAGGTGAGTCCCAGATCGTTGCTCTTGATATATCTAAAGCTTTCGACCAAGTCTGGCACTGACGCACTTCTTAATAAACTTCCCTCCTACGGTCTTTCAACTAAACTCTGCTCTTGGCTCTCCAGTTATCTTTCCAATCGATGTATATCAGTCATTGTTGATGGCCACTCTTTAAGCTTTCAGATGAAATTAATGCTGGAGTGCCTCAGGGTTCAGTACTAGCACCAACTTTGTTTCTTCTTCACATCAACGACCTTCTTTCTTCCACAACCAATCCCATTCATAGTTATGCTGACGATAGTACCCTTCACTCCACTTTTCAGGTTCCCAAACCAATCTCTCAACCCGACTTGGAAAGCAAACGCAGAGCGATGCAGATATCTCTTTCACAGGATCTCAATTTGATATTGGATTGGGGCGCCAAAACTCGTCCAATTTAATGCATCAAAACAATGATTCCTTGTCGCGAAAAAATCATCCAAACATCATCCTTTACTTATGAGTGGCCAGGTTTGAGAGCGGGGACACATTTAACCTTGTGGGCATCACATTTGAGAATAACCTTAACTGGCATAAACACATTGTATCTATAGCCACCGCGGCTTCAAAAAAGCTTGGATTTCTTTTCAGGCAAAAGTATTTTCTCCTTCCAATTTATACACTTTGTATGTGTCCCAAATTCGACCCTCTCTGGAATATTGTTCTCATGTCTGGGAATGGATTCCCCTACAACCCTCAGCATTCTTGATGCCATTCCAAGAAAGGGCTGTTCGTCTTATTAATGATCCTTTACTTACTCAAAGACTTTCTTC
>JACEGR010009000.1:0-30947 GCA_014170235.1 Listronotus bonariensis
TTTCGTTTTTTATATAGGTTTTTCCTCAGGATTTTCGAAAATTGTTCTTTTTTTATGTACTAACCAAAATGACTTGTTTTTTTCATAAACCTAATTTTGAAAACACCTAATTTACTAAAATTCGTTAGTTTAGATGTTAATTTTACTTAATATTGTATTTTTAATATAGTATTTGTTTTACTTGGGACATAATTGATAATAAAAAATACTTAAAAATAATTTCCAGAAAAAAACCGCATGTGTCTTGTGTGGTCTTAGGATATGCAATTAAGCGGATTTTTTTCCAAATCCAAACAAGATAGAATTAAATTTAAGAAACAAAACAGCTAAATTTTTACTTGTTTAATCAAAATAAATTATAAAACTTGCACATCAGGCAGTGGCGTACATTTTTTCAGCCACTCAGACTCGAGGAATGTCATAAATAACATAGTCCAATTTAATGAAGTTCAGATGAGGATAATAGAGAATTATTGCAAGTTGCCTTATTAAGCTCGGGAATTATTAATACCGGCCTTATTTAAATAGTGCTTGTACCATAATTTAGAGTTATTGCAAATCATGTTGAACATTAACCTAAAAAAAGGGGGAAAAGTTCTGGTTGTTTTTCTTTATTGTTTTGTGTTGTAGGGTTTTGTTTAACACAATTAAAGAAATACATTTAAAAAGCAAGATTTTAAGTATTTTTGCTTCTAAAAACTTTTCGATTTTGTGCTCGGCAGCCGTTCGGTTTACACGAACAGTTCCGAAGTTAAAATAAGACCAAAATAAGGCACGACCTAAAACCGACATAAATAAAGTCAGGCACTATCCCTATTAAGGGAGTCCTTATCCCACCATGCATCTGCGCAAGCTCAGATGTCAAAATAAGGCCGGTATTATTAATGCCTGGCCTTATTTCACTCTGCAATAATTTTCTATTTTTAAAAACCCGATTTTTATAGCTTAAAAACAATGCATATCCGGACCAATTTTTGTATATTTTTTTTTTATATTTTTGGATGTAGTATTTGCCCTTAAATTTTTTGCATATTCTATATCGCCCTGTGTATGTTGGTTTTTTATTTTGTGTCAAGATCAGTATTATAGGGAAAATTTTTGAGTATTCCCGTAATTTTTTAGGTAAATCTGTAACCACCTCAGTTCCCTCAATATCGATAAAATTTCACGCAAATGCTGAACAAATTGAGGAGCTGCATTTTAGCGACGACGAAACTCAAAATTCTGAGGAGAAAAATGGTCAGTTGGGTAGTGTAAACCCGGCGTCCAGTTCCAGTAAGTATTTTAACAATAGAATTAAATATAATATTAGTTTTATCAGGGTTGAACAAAATTTGATTTTTCTTTACCAATCGGTATTAGCGAATTTTCATAAATGCCCTTCGCTAATCAGCGCGTGCTCCAGAGAAACAATATACGATATGGTCCAAAGAGAATAGACAAGGATAGAGTATCAATCGCCGTTTCGAAATGTGGCACAATTTGAAGAAAGGGTCTGCGGGATGGCAGGGCATGCGCATACGCACTCCAAAGTCAAAATCGGCGGTATATTCAAAAACATTGATTTATTGAGTAAATATACATAAAACATTAATAAAAAGTGTGAAATGTGTTAATTACTGAAATTTATTAATAATTTAATGACTAAATATTGGTAATTTAGTGCTAATGGTGTATTAAAATCTATTTGGTAGAAGTCTATTTTTTTCTTAGATTGGAATAGGTTAATGTGGAAAAATATATATAAATTTTAGGGAAATAAGAACTAAAAATAAAAATCTAAATAGAATTATTTCTTGAAAACTAAACTTTTATTGTGAAATTACATATTTAGCATAAAGAATGGTTGTAAAATGTAAAAGAAGGTATAACTTTAAGAAATATATGAAAATAGCACGCTTAAACTTACCAACCAAATAATTTATTTTGATCCTATTTAGTTGAAAGGTATTATAGTGTATAAGTTAATATTACTTGTACTGAGAAAAGCGTAGTAGGATTTCAGTTTCCATAGGCCAGTGTGCTTGGTCCATTTTATTCGATATCTACATACTTCTTTTTTAGGTATGAGGAAGGAGATAAGATTGTAGGTTTTAATTAACAATGAAAATTTAAGTTTCCACAATACTGGATACTTACTAATTTTGAAATAAAATACTTTTGTAAAGGAAGCTCAAAAATGCTCGGTATTGCAGAAAAAAATCTTAATTCTAAACATCTTTTTTCCACTAAATTTTCGATATTGACAAAAATAAGTGTACTTTGCTCTTAAGAAAAATTCATAATTTTTAAGATATTTCATATACCTACCTACCACCGAAAACAATTAATATGGGATGGTTGAATTTTTTCGTAAAATTAATAATAGTTTGCCTTATGGTACGAACTTAAGTAGACACACTCTAATCCTGGTTTGTACCTCAACTGGGTCAGTTATTTAGTGTTTAGGCCTTTTTATTTTTTCGCTTTAGTATAATTTTTATCACTATTAATACTTTTTAAACTGGTCATTTGTCTGTCTTACAGTTCAAGGAAATTTTTTAAATATGGAGTGACGCACACAGAAATCCTTTATTGGTTCATTGTTTTTACCTCCAGCAAGATATTCGTTAAATATATTTTACGTATTTATATAAAATATTAATGTATATAATATTTTGTTAAAAAAATAAATCTTACATAAAGTGTTGTTTTTATTCATAAAAAAACAACGTAAATAATTTAAAAATAATTTATTTAAAAAACCAATAAATTTACACAAATGTTGTTTCAATAATTTATATTTATAACACAGGTCACACGTAAAATTAAACCGAATAAAACACAAAAAAATTAACAGCCACAACAATAACAAAACATCAGCCATATTGAACATTTGAAAGTCAAGAGTTTTGACATTTATAACAGCCAATAGCAAGCCGAAAAAAGAACATCTTATGCGCATGACGAGTAATCCCGCTGTGTTAAGTTAACCATCAAACCGGTTAAAGTTCGCAAGATATTTGGCTGATAGTATTGATTCAGACATAAAAATGTTACGTAAAAAGTGCGTACTCAAACAAAAAGATTATAAATAAATCCATACGTTTAACCAAGCACGTGCTTTTTAACAAGTAATCGATTAGTAGTTGTTTTTAAGGATTAATGTTTAGGTTTTAAAATATTAATTATGCATGCACCTTCTGATAGTTCTGGTAGTAAAACTAAAATGTCTGGTTAGAAACGTTGGGTATAGAAGGAACAGTTTAAAAATGTAAATTCGGTGCTCTTTGATAAGAAAAAATTCACAAAAAGTTTAAAGCAAATAAATCGGCATGCTTGTCTTCGCGGCCGCCTTTGCTATATTTCTTTTATGATATGCCGGTTGATGCAGGTGGTCATCGCACTATGGGATAGAAATTAATTTTTTGGACAAAATTCTGAAACTTACCAATCTAACTTAACTTTTTACTGGAAAAATATTATAAATTATTACAAATGCTTTTTGGAAACCTAAAACTTATTATATGTTATTATAAATTTACACCCCACTTAACATTATTATTTTTTATTGTACAAAATAAACTAAAATGTCAGCTTGTTTGGTTAATTCGGTAGTATTCTAATCAGTAATCCGATGATTATTATCTCATATGATATACAGGGTACGACAATAGGTATGATTTTTTTAAATGAAATACCCTGAATATTATATCACCACCAAAAAATATTTTAAAATGCTTTAGAAAAATACTATATTTGATGTGTCTATCTCAATTAGTTTCGGAAATATGACCATCCAAATCTGAAAAATAATTTTAAATTATTCTTAGAAGCTTTATAGAGATACATCTTCCTAACTTTTTTATTTTTTAACGTATAAAATAAATAATAACACTGTTTTGTTGGGTAGATTCTGTAGAATCCATATCTTTCATCAGAATGCTTTTATCTTTTAGGATATACAGTGTAGGACAAAACATATTAAATTTTAAAATGGAAAACCTTGTAAATTATAAAAAATCTTGTATCTGTCCTTACACTCAGAAGTTGAAAAAGTAGGAAGGCAATTGTAAGTACAAGAACTGATAAAGAAAAAGGTAAAAAATCTTTGACAAAAGCAGCGAGACTTCGCGAGACTGCATCGGAAACACAACAATAGCTCTTATTATTTAAACTCTTACTTTTTTAGTAATCAAGGGTAATAATAAATTAAGAGATTAAATGTTGTATATTTATGTTTACTTAAAATACATTTTCAAGTTTCTTATTACCCCAGTAGAAGTCGTCATATCCTTTTATAATTTTGCGTACATGTAGTTTGGAGTATCTACTTTGAAATACACAGCATGAGCCATTAAAATTTCAAAGTTGCTTTGTAGTGTATTGGCGCGTGGCTGTAAAGGGTAGCGGCGCCTTTGTATAAAATATTCCTATGGCAGGCGGCCTTTTTATGTTTTTTGTATTATTTTCAAAGGGTACCGAATTTGCGCTTTTAAAATGTTCTTACTATAAAAAGTCTGTTTTTAAGACATAATGTGTATTCAATATATTCTAAGAATCTCTACTAGGTGGTTTAAAAAGAAAACAATTAATGTTAATTAGGAACAAGTTAAGCAATCTTGAAACTTTATGCAAATATAATTTTATTGTTTATTGCTTTGTTATCTCTGGTTATTTGAGTTGTTCATGATGCATCGTCGTTTAATTTTACTTTTAAATTTTTTGAGTGTGTGAAGTGCATAATATGGATAAAATTAAGTCACATTTGGGTATGTATTATTAATAATAAAAAAATGAACTGGTTAGAAATGTTTTTCGCGCGATCAAATAATGACGTCATGCACAGCTTGGCGTACATCTGAAGACCAACGAATGTAATCTCCTTTTTGACAATTAGGAACAGAACTCCTGCTTTTCACGTTATTGATCAGGACTTTTTCCCCAGACGCGTTTTACCTGCTTTATAGTAACTTATAAAAGTGGCTCTAGGACCCGGTATAGCCATTTTGCTAAGTTCTAAGTTCCTGTGAGGCATGCAAAACGCGTATGTGAAGGGGGCCTGGTGAATAACATGAAAATCAAAAGTGTTTCTCTTAACTGTGAAAACGGAGATTTATTTCGTATATTATTTGTATATATTGTTAAATTAAAGTCATTAGACGCATTCAGGAAACTGAAGCGCTTTTAATAAAGCGTTTAAGCGGTTTTTTGATCCCTTTCCTATGGAAAAATTTCTAAAACTTTTAAATAGGACTTATTTTCTTTGAGAAAGAAAATAATCTTAGTATTTGTATGTTTTTTTATGTCTTCTATATCTTCCATTAGGGCTGTATTATTTGTACAATCAACTTTATTTTGCTAGTCGCACTATGATACTTATCAAAGTTCCAGCTAATTGAGCAATATTATTTTTATAAACACTCATGGACAAAATTATTAAATGTTTTCAAAGGTTCGTAATTACTTTTTTCTACTAGCGTGTGGAAAGCAGCACTTTTCCGCACTAGTGCGTAAAATAATTAATTTTCCGCACTTCCGGAAAAGTACCCTATGCCTCACTACTTTTCCGCACTAGTGAGAAAAAGTACAAAAATTTTAAATCAAAGATTAGTGAGTTGCAACAAAGGATTTTCATGTACATACTTCATATTTAACATGAAATTTTGCTTTGGTATGGTAGGATATTAGGTAACATTGTATTAAAATAAAAAAAGTAAATAACATTTTAGTTTTTATGTTTTCCTTACGCGTTTCTAACACGTGCCGAAAGTGCCTTTTCCGCACTTGACGCTTGACCGAACTCCGCTACGCGTCGTAATTAAGGAAATATACGATTTTCTACTCGCGAAGAGAAAGAGTCACTTTTTCGAACTAGTTCGGAAAAGTACTATTCCTCACTACTTTACCGCACTAGTGCGGAAAAGTACAAAAATATCTAACCATACATTAGCGAGTCGCAATGAATGATTTTTATGAACTTCATGTTCAAGTCATTTATACAAAAATCATATCCGCCTACTAGGTAAATATCCTCAGCTTATAAGCTTTCTGCGATAATTTAGATTGTGCTCCAGTAAAAGCGATAACAAAAAATATTAGATAATTTTGTATATTAATAAATAATAGTTTAAAAAACTAAAAACACGTTTATATGCAACCGAACTAAAAATTAGAAAATAATTTTCATTACAAGAGTTTGTCACTTCAGAATAAAAGCGTGGGTGCATTTTACTATTTTTTCATAACTTTTCCTTCATAGATATTTGCAAATAGAATAATTATAACATTTAATATATTAAGCACCCCACGCTTTTATTCTGAAGTGACAAACTCTTTGTAATAAAAAATTATTTTCTAATTTTTAGTTCGGTTGCATATAAAAGCGTGTTTTTTTTTAATTTTTTAAACTATTATTTATTTTTCATTTTTTAGTTCGATATATCGATTAGTTTTTTAAAAATAAATGCTCCAGTTTATTCCATAGATAGCCTACATTTAGATCAGCAGTGGCAAGAAGCAGTTTTCGGATTTTTACGACCGCGCGCAGTGGGTGGACGAACATGCGCACTTAAAAGCCGTAACAAAATACAAACACCGGCACCCCGTACCCTTCGTCCGCGGTCTGACCGTAACACTCATTAGCTACCGTACTTCGAACAGAAAAGCAGGACGCGGTCAACACATTCTTTCCTATAATGCGAATAGTTTGTTTGGGTCCGGGTGCGTTTACCCTCAACTGGCTTGCGTACAAACCGGTTTTTTCGCCCATGAAATGTAACTTTTGTTTCGCGCAGGTTATAATATTAGCAATCCATCGAGATCAGTGGTTTATTCACTAAAAAATTCCTTCGCCATTTTGTCAAGAGTAGTATTAGGACACAGAGGATCTGTAAAGGAATTTATTTATCCTGGCGATCCTAATCAGGATAACGGGATACTGTTTTTAAATTATTGCATTGTCATCGGTCCTTGATACGTGTGCAAAGTTTCAAAGAAATTGAATAGCTGGGAGTTGGTAAAAATTGGGCTCAAAGATTCCGTTACATAGATAGATAGATAGATACAACCCAAGCTAATAAAAGCGTGTTAAAAAACACAAATTTTTAATAGGCATTGTCCATAAGTTTTATTATTAAAATTCATATTGTATAATAACCTCAAAGTGTTAATCAAATTTTAAGAAAGAATAGAGTGCGAGCACTTCAGCGCCGTAAGTTCCTTGAATGCGCCCATTTTATTGGTTCAATTTGACAATTATGACACTTGTGACACTAAGTAACAAACCGGCTGAGATCGCCTGAATGCGCTCATTAATTTTTTTTTAATTCGTCGTTGTAATGCAATATTAAAATGTAGGTAATTCTAGTAATAAGTATTATTTTATTTCACAGGATATAAGTTGTTCTAGCTGATAATATTACAAATTAAAAAATAGTTTTATTTTAATTGTATGACTAATATATGTTCTATATTCTACGTAAGAAACTAGGTATATCGGTTACAGTAATCTATAATAAATAGTGATAAAGTGATACTTGGTTATTTGTATAATTAATTCTGTATAAAGTATATACCGGGTGATGCATCGCCGGCCGGGACATAGAAAATCCCATGTAATTTTTAATGGGGTCAATTATTGGCTCCCTAATAATTTTAGAGAAAAATTCTATTGAAGTTTATTGAAGAGCATGCAAATCTACGTACATAGTAAAAACTTAAGATTTTTCGGGTAACCCGTTTACCAGTTAGATGCTAATACATTTTTAAAAATTGTTACATTATTGTCGCCTCATATTTATGAACAACCATAAAAATACCAGTTAGCATGACATAACGTTGTCATTTTGAAATTTAGTGCTTTATTATTATCAAAAAATCGTAGAGCGAAAAGATTAACCATGAGTTATACTACTGAAGAAAAAGTATTGATGATTAAATGGTACTATCAAGGAAATAGTTACCAAAAGGTGTCAGACATGTTCGCTGCTCAGTATTCAAATAGACCGATACATGGAAAATCAACAGTCGATAGGACTAGCAAAAAATTTGAGACCAAAGGCACAGTGATAAATAAGTGCAGATGTGAAGCTAGGGAGTATCAAAGAGAAGAAAATGTAAGAGACGATAGAGACTTGGAAATTGTATTGAACGTGGAAGAAAATGGAGGGAAGGTGAGTACAAGGAAACTTCAGGATATCATAGGAAAAGATCAATCAACAGTGCTCGGGATTTTGAAAAGGCATAAATACATTTCATACAAATATGAAAGACATCAAGAGCTAAGGGATGGGGATGAAATACGACGGCAGGAATTTTGTTTTGACATTATGGAAAGGGCAAACATGGACAGGGAATTTTAAGAAATATTTGTTTTACTGATGAGTGCACATTTACGTTAAACAATGAACCCAATCATCAAAATTACCGATACTGTAGCAAAGAAAACCAACACAGATTTGTCGAAACGAGGACGCAATATCCACAGAAAGTAAATGTTTGGGTGGGGATTTTCGGACAACATATTATTGGACCATTTGTTCTTAATCAAAATTTGAATGCAGAATTTTATTTCGAACTACTCGAAGAACTAATTTTACCCGCTTTAAATGATGTATCCGGGGAAAATCAGGAAATTTGGTACCAAATGGATGGCTGCCTGGCACATAATACCCTGGCTGTTCGGGAATATTTACACAATGCTTTTAATGGAAATGGCCTACATCACACCATGAAATGGCCAGCCAGGTCTCCTGATATTTCGCCAAATGACTTCTTCCTCTGGGGCCATTTAAAAAGCATGATATAAAAGGATAAAACTTACTCTAATCTAGATGAGTTAAAAATGCCATTTCTGCAGAATGCAATAAAATTTCAATTTACCACTTAGCCAATGTAAGAAGACAATTTTATGAACGTCTTGGTTATTGTCTACCAGTCAATGGAGCAATGAGGCCTTTGGTCTCAAATTTTTTGATAGTCCTATCGACTGTTGATTTTCCAGGTATCGGTCTATTCGGATACTGAGCAGCGAACATGTCTGACACCTTTTGGTAACTATTTCCTTGATAGTACCATTAATCATCAATACTTTTTCTTCAGTAGTATAACTCATGGTTAATCTTTTCGCTCTACGATTTTTTAATAATAATAAAACACTAAATTTCAAAATGACAACGTTATGTCACGCTAACTGGTATTTTTATTGTTGTTCATAAATATGAGGCGATAATAATGTAACAATTTTTAAAAATATATTAGCATCTAACTAGCAAACGGGTTAACCGAAAAATCTAAAGTTTTTACCATGGACGTAGATTTTCATGCTCTTCAATAAACTTCAATAGAATTTTTCTTTTCTCGAAAATAATTAGGGGAGCCAATAATTGACCCCATTAAAAATTACATGGGCTTTCCTATGTCCCACCCGGCGATGCATCACCCGGTATATTTACTGTTTGTTTTAAATGTTAAAGACTGAAATGCGTAAAGATTATTATATTTACTTTAATATAAGAGTTTTTTATTTTAGAGGCTTAAATGCCTCTTGAAGTTGCTTTGAATGTGTAATACCCTGTATAAACACCTTTGTCTAAATTTTTGCATTTCTTATAACTTTAGGTGACCAAGATATTAGCCCTTTAAAATTATTTCCAAAACTAGTAAAAAGATCAACGAGCGTAGATGTGTCATCTCAAAGTTTAAGTTCTTCCCGCCCAGTGATCCTTGGAGATTTTTACTGATATCAAAGTAGGTATTTTTATATAATTAAGATTGCCTAGAAAGTTACGGCATCTCCGATTTTGACCACTTTTGGTATACAGGAGTTTTTGGGGCGCTGATCACCAATATGATTTTTTTTTGGAAACGTTTTGTTTTCGAGATATCCATCATCAAAGTTAACAATCCATCTTTCCCTGATTTGTTTTTATATTTCCTCTTCTTTTTGCACAAAATTCTTGGTAATAGACTTAATTAGCAAACAATATTTTATTTAACATCAACAAACATTTTTAAAACTTTTTTAAATTATTTTATGCTTTTTTTATATTTATTTAAAAGCTTCACCTTAAATCAAATCTTCTGTGACAGCTTTAAGCGATAAATATGTGTATGCATGGTTGCAGTGTTTAGGAGTAAAATATTTGCAATTTAATAAAAAAGAAAAAAAAATGATGTTAAATAAATAAAAACAGCTTTTTTAAAGGTGTTTATAATGTATTGTGTGCCAATTGAGTATTATATCAAGAATTGTGTGCAAAAAGAAGGCGGAATATAATGAAAATAAGGTTAGCTTGATCTTTAACTTTGATGATGGATATCTCGAAAACGAAACGTATCCAAAAATATTATTTTTAGGTTCATGTGCCTCCCAAAAATACCAAATTTGGCCAGAAACGGAGTTGCCGCAACTTTCTAGGCAATTACCAATAAATTTCACCTTTTAACCTTTTTTTGCTTACTGCTTTATTTTTCGGCAAAAACATTCATCTTTCTTTCGCCTGGCTCATCGGTGTTTTAAACATTTTTTTTTGCTATTTATTTTAGGGTAAAATAACAAAAAGCGTAGAAGAAAAAATAACCGAAATCAAAGCAAGGCACGAGGAAGGTTCTCCTCTACACAAATCCAAAACAGACCATAAAACTCAAAGAGAAATTAAATCGGAAAAATTCAGCAACAATAAGGAAAGCTCAAGTTTTTCCGATTCCGAAGAGCAGTCTGAGAGTAGTATTTCGAAAACTTGTGGATTTATTTCTACTACTGAAGGTAGGCAAACGGTTTTGTTTATTTTCAGATTACTAATTATGTGAACAAAAGTAAAATCGTTTTAAATTAAGGTCACGAATATACGAGGGGCACTGGAAATGTTTTTGCATCCAGGTGGCCATGCTTGGACGCAAACTTATTAGCGATTAAGGTTAAGCGCCCCTATCGGGTACTTTTTGAACCCTTTTAGGGCACTATGACATTTGTTTGTCATAGTTTGCTTAAATTTGCTGCAGTTAGTATCGTATTTTTAATTTTTTTTTGTTATTTACTGGATGAATGCAATAAAAAATAGAAAAAAGTCAGTCTACCACTTGTGTTAAGTGTCTTAGTAGTTTTTATTATGGATTTAGTGGCAATTGGTATCTGCCAATCAGTACCGACCGCCATTTTAGTGGTATAAGTTTATCAGCAATTTAGGGCGTTATCATATTAACGTCGCGTCTTCGGTCCATATTTTTCAAAAAATTTACACTTATTTGGCATGTTGGGACATATTCGAAGCCAACTACCCACCACCAAATTGGCGCTTGGTTTATGTAACAGGTTTTTTCTTAAATTAAAAAAAATATGTACCGATGAAAATAATAAATAAAACGGTCGGTCCCTGGAAAGAGAACCTTAGGAAACACTGCCACAAATTATCAGAATACCCAGATGCGAAACTAAGCGTGTTAGTTAAAATCTCTCACCACTATCGTCCCTCCCACTGCGTGGTGGATATACACCCCACGATTTAGTACGTGACCTAATGCTCATCTAGGTGTTAGTTAGTCCCATACTTTCGTTGGTATAGAACGTGAGCATAAGTTAGTTAATTGTGTTTAGTTGTTTGTGAACTTTTATGTTTTTTATTATTAAAGTGTTAGTATAGTGTCTTGTTAATTTTTTTACCGTTTAATATGGGATATTAATGTGTATATTTATTCTGTTCCTCCACCACCAGGAGCGGATCACTTTTTAGATTCCCAAAGGACCACTATTATTTTAAGACTATTAACATAAATACAAAGCTTTTACAAATTACTTAGATATGTTACTAAAGTTATTGATATTAATTAGTATGTGCCTAAACAGAGGAAAATATTTTTTTATTGATAGCCGCATTGCCATTTAAAAGGCTATATTTCAAATTTAAAAAATGAGGTGTTTTTTCAGTATTTAAAAAAATTACATACTTCCAAATAAAAAAAAACAAATCAATTAGGTTTGGGTATTATTAAGGCAACATCTGCATTGCTTTAAAAGATTGCGTCGGGGTTTTTAGGAACTTGTGTTACTCGGCTTTCAATTATTGTGTTTCAATCCCCAGTTACACAAAACTTTTTAATACACAATTAAGCTAAAAAACGGAATACCATTAATTAATTTAACTTACACTCCCATTAGTTTAATCGTTTTTAAAAATGTTTTGTGCAACCAGGTATAGACATTTAATTACAGGTTGATCCAAACGTGACATCTACTAACAATATTTTACCGTTCGAAGAATGGGTAAAATTTTTAGTTTGTAAATTCTCAATTAGTGTATTATTCTTTTGTTCCGTTTTTCACACATAAAAAAGCTGCATAATTAGTTACTATAAAAGTCTATCTCTCCTTAGCGCCTTGGTGCGGTTCAACCTTTTACAACTTTAAAATATTACGATCCATATATTGGTGCAGATGTTCCATTTATTCTCTCAAGGTCATAGAAACAAGTAAGCGTAATTTGCCGCACTTTCGCATCTGTATATTCTGATAATTTGTGACACTGCGGTCGCGAACGGGTTTATTTTTGCAATGAAGGAAAGTATACAAAGTCGTGTTTGTTGTGTCTGCAGTTCAAATCTAAATAACTAAGAACTTACGCTGCGTGTTTTTGTACAGGGTGTTGCCTAATTGCGATAAGAAAATTTAAGGGTGTATTTCTGAGCCATTTTTCGAAAAAAGTTCATATAAACATGGGTCCTCAAATTTTTCGTTCTCAAGATATAGTATATTAAACTTTTTAAAAAACTTAAAATTTTCTTAAACACTTTTTTAGTAATTTTTTTAGACTAGATTAAATGTTGTTTATTTAAGTATTTGTTGTTACATATTTGCTAATAAGAATTTATGAAACTTAATTTTTAAAAGAAAAAAATGCCCTTGTATGATCTCGGATTATGCAGTTTAGCGGATTTAATTTTTTCTTATGGAAAAATAAGTAAGTTACGTAAAATGGAAGAAACAAAAGGGTTGTATTTTTGGTAATTTTCTAGAAACCTGCGGCAACTCCGATTTTAACGAATTTCTGTATACGGGAGTTTTTAGGGCGCTGATCACGAATCTGAAAGATTTTTTGGCGGAAACGTTTTGTTCTCAAGATATTCATCATCAAAGTTCAAATTTGAACTAAGCTTATTTTCACTATATTCCCCCTTCTTTTTGTACACAATTCTTGATTTAAGGCTAAAGTGTCACAAAATATTTGATTTTCACCTTTTAAAACCCCGTTTTTCAACGTTTTTACATTATTTTTGCGTTAAATTGCGTGGCTTTTCTTTGATAATGCGGTAACCATACATGCACATAGGGCTTCATGGCACACTGGGATGATGATGATGATTCAAAGTATAGCTATGCAATTTAATGCAAAAAGAATGTAAAATACGTAAAAAACGGGGTTTTAAAAGGTAAAAATCAAATATTGTGTGCCACTTTAGCTTTAAATCAAGAATTGTGTACAAAGAAGGGGGAATATTGTAAAAATAGGATTAGTTTAAATTTCAAGTCTGATGATGAATATCTCAAGAACAAAACGTTACCGCCAAAATATTCTTTCAGATTCGTGATCAGCGCCCCATAAAACCCCGTATACCAAATTTTGTCAAAATCGGAGTTGCCGCAGGTTTCTAGAAAATAACCGTATTTTTAGATGTTTCATACAGAAATAGTTATTTATTAGATAAGTGAGTTATATTACATATAAGTCACGCAAGAAAAGTTTAACTCTCGAGCCCGAAGGGCGAGAGAGGTAATTTTCTTAAGTGACTTATATGTAATAACTCACGTGTCTAATACAAAATTTTATCCAACACTTTCGTATAAATTGTTTTTAATATCGAAAATAATTTGAAAACGTCATCCATTATTTGTTACTTGTCATTGTCAACACCAGCAACACAATTTTGTATTTTTTGGAAAGCAAGCTTGTTTGGTTGTAATGCATTTTGTTGGTAACTACGGGTTTATATAAGTCTATAATTCACTAGTGAGCTAAAGGGTACTTTAGCTCACTAGTGACTTATAGTACACTTTATATCCTCAAAATCTGATCAATTATGTAGATATTATATGTAAGTGTTGGATAAAAATATAAAAGTTGCAAAAAGTCAGTGGCGTACATTTTTTGTCAATAATATTAGCTAAGATGCATCCCACGCCGCCACTGGTCTCACTAATTAAAATTAGTTTAGGGCTAAATTAACTTTTTAACAAATACCCCAGTCAAATTTTAATAAAATCAGATAAGGAATATTTAAGATATTAAAAACCCGATTTTCTTTTAAAATTTAAACCCTGTATCTTAGAAAAAAAAGCATTTCCGGACCCATGTTTATATGAACTTTTATTTATAAAACCCTGTATAAAATTACTCAAAACGCTATCTGTTAAAGATGGGTTCAAATTTAATTCATACTGAAAGCGATGCCGCCAAGTATACAAAAAATGATAAAGTAAAGAACCCCTTTTGTGAACAATGATTTATTGCAGCAAAAAATATTTAACCCGACGAGTTTCTAGTACCACGCCACGTGCCACCGGTTTTATAGTAGGCAGAGGCGAAATAAGAGAATGTTTTGTAAGTAGGTGATACGTGTTTTAGCAATGTATTTTTTATTATTTATCTAAAAATATGTCATTAGGCTCTATCCGAGGCTATGTGCATTCAAAAAGGTTTGTTTACTTTATCATTTTTTGTGTATTTGGCGGCATCAGCTTTCAGAATGAATTAAATATGGGCCCATCTATAACTATGTTTTATTTAATTTAGGTTGTTTAGACAATGATGCCTAATATTTCTTCTGAAATTTAATGTCTTGTTTTCAAAAATGCTTGTTTCTAGTCGAGACACAAACCAAAAATAAGGTAGTTTCTGTAAATATTTTTTGCAAAATTGGATCTGGATACTCAATTTTATCAGTTGATTGGCCGTGTCAAATGTCAAAAAATTACAATAATACAGTGTTAATAACTAGCAAGGTTAGTTTATATTTATAAGGTTGCGACATATCCTCAACTTTTAGGCGGTTCGAGGTCGGGGACGCAAGGAAGGGCACTTCTTGGAGAAAAGTTGGCAAGACTGGGTAAAAATCAAAGCTGAATATCAATCCAGTGGCGTCTAGAATTTGCGCATTTCATTTTGCATTGTTGTGGAAGTGATATTTGTTGAAAGATGTAATTCCAAATGTTTTTTATTTAAAGTAAAAGAATTTACAACTTAATAACAATTAAAAACTGTTGTGTAAACGGTTGTTCTACTAATACAAGAAACTGTATATCTCCGGCACTGAACAACATGGCCGAATGTCGTGACCTTATATAGACCGACTTTGAGTAACTAGTATGAAAGATAAAGAATAAGCCAAGTTGGTTAAATCACATTTTCGTGTCTTACTATTATTTTTCAAAAAGTTTTCTAGCGTCTCTCGTAACTTAACCTCGTTAAAAAAAAAGTAATCACGAATTTACGTATTTTTAGGTGTGGAAATGTCGTCGGATGACGAGACTTCCTCGTTAGATAAGGACAAAAAACTACATTCGGAAAACGTCATTCGTCAAAGGTTCAAGTTTTTCAAAAGTCACAGGTACTACTTAATTTGTGTTTCCTTTTTTAAGTATAGGTATGTAAGTGCGGGTAACTGTGAACCCTGCAGGTAAGTATTAAGTACTCATTTTTTAAGAAAATACAGAGGTGGCGTTCACATTTAGACCCATTTTGATATCAAAGAGTTTCGGAATAAATAAAGTTGTCCAAATGTAGTTTTTGCAGAAAGACTTAGATTTTTCTAATTTCTTTTTCATATCTTCGCAATTTTGTTGTTACATTCCATTTTCACAAAAACACAATAGCCGATTTTCTACAGTGTTAGGAAAAATTACCAGAATGGTCGATTATCTCAAAATATACAAGAGTTGCCAAAAAATGTTTCATATAAAAGTTGTAGGGCTGTTAAAAATCTACATATCTATGATAAATTAAAATCTACAGGGTCTCCCACAAAGTTGTGGAAAATCATAGATATGTTTTTTTAAATGGAACACCCTGTATATTATTATTAATTTTGATTGCTGACTCTATCCTAAGCATTTTTTGTTAACCATATGTTATACCTAAATTCATTAGTTTCCTAGATATCATAACATTTTGATCAGTTACAAAACACAAAATAAATTTTAAGAAACAATTTAATTAGCTATCTTTAAACAATAACAAATCATGGTAAAACGGCTCTATAATTTAATAAGTGTTGAAAATGACCCCATTTACTAACTGACAATGATACAAAATTTCGCAAAAATGTCTGGGTATGTAACACCATTTCCCTTGTTATTCTGGCACTTTCATTGACAATTTTCAGTCTTAGTTCTTCCAAATTATTTGATTTGTTTCGATAAACATTGTTTTTCAGGTGACCCCAATAAAAGAAATCTAATGGCGAAAGATCGTGGCCGGTTTTTTACACTACCAGTCGTTCTGTAACGTTGGACAGTTCGAAAAACTGCATTTTTTTAATGTGCCTGTCTGGATGCAAATTATTGTAAATAGCACATACCTCCTGAGGGGCTTTCCAGTGACGCAAACAGAGCGCTCCCGAGTAGCTCAGGAGCATTTCGTTCTACTTTATGGCGTTCCAGTGACGGAAAGTCTTATGCACCTTAACTGCTCCGTTTTCCTTTCCCCTTGCCTCTCATGCACCAACCCCCTTTAGGTGTTTCGTGCTCCAAACGTCAAAAGTTTGTTTATTAAGGTTAGGATAGATCTTTAAAATTATTATTTGTTCATTCAACATTTATTCAACGTTAATTTCCATAGCTATCTAAACTAGCAAAGAGAGAATAAATAAATAATCCATTAATCCACCTTGTTTTCACAACAAAAACGAAATTTTAAAATTACTTAAAGTAAGGTTAAGTTTTTTTACCAGCTGGAGCTTTCTGTCCTTGCGGATGCGTTCCAGTGACTAACTTTTCAGAGCAGTTCAAGAGCTTCATGCTCTGGAGCGTGATGCACCAAAATTTTCGTCATTGGAAAACCCCTCTGATATGATCTCTGTTTATCACCACACCCCCTTAAAATTAAAATATCAATTCTCTCTGTTTCAGTAAGTAGAAAGGACATGCTATTTTCTTTTTTGCCTATTTCTGTCAGAATTTGACTTTCAGATGTCAAACCGCCACTTTTATATTATAATAATATGCAAAAGTTGACTTTTAAATATTCTTCATTCTTACATAAAAACTAACTGATTTTTTAATAACAGGTAACAATGAATATTACAATAACAAATTAAAAAACAAGATGGCGAATCGAATAACTGTCATAGAGCAGGAAACCATTGCCGCCAAGTTATTAACGACTTTACCCTTTAACGATTCTGTCTTAAGTGTGGCGCCATCTGTCGGGCGCAGGTACAACTAAAATAGGGAATCAGTCGCCTCATTTAGAGTGCCTAGGCCCTGTGTCAAACTATTGATTACTTATTAGTAACTAGTTATTTGTTGCTCAGGTAAATACGGCTATCGGCTATGTTCGAATATCGCATTGGTATCCGTAATTATTAGATATGTCGTTTTCTAGGAAACTAGTAAATATAGGTATAACATATGGTTAACAAAAATGCTTAGAATAGAGTCAGCAATCGAAATTATTAATAATATACAGGGTGTTACATTTAAAAAACATCTATGATTCTCTACAACTTTGTGGGAGACCCTGTAGATTTTAATTTATCATAGATATGTAGATTTTTAACAGCCCTACAACTATTATATGAAACATTTTTTGGTAACTCTTGTATATTTTGAGATAATTGACCGTTCTGGTAATTTTTCCTAACACTGTATATAGGACAACTTAGTTATTTTAAATGTTGTATATTTTTCTGTATTCTTAAAATACAATAATTTCCTATTAAAAAAAATCTAACATATTCCATGGTTATTTGAAAAATATCGATGTACCAATTTTTAATTGTTAAATTATACAGAGTGTTATTGAATGAGTCTACATTAGAAAATATAGAGAAAAGTTCATGTGAACATGAGTCCGAAAATTTTTCGTTCTCAAGATACAGTGTGGTAAACATCTCAAAAAAAATCGGAAATACTTATTTTATTACAAATTGTTAGACTGGGTATAAACCTTATTTAAATGAGTATGTGTTACATAATTAACAATAAAAAATTATAAAACCTAATTTGTAAAAGATAGAGTTTCCGCAATGCTTCTTTTATTGTCTTAAAATATGCAATAGAGTGAATTTAATTCTTTATCTCCTAATCTAAATAAGATACGAAAAAAATTAAGAGGCACAAAAAGGATATTCAAGATGCTAAACTTAAGTTTTTAGGCTATTCGGCCGTCGTTGTAGATTTTGTTTCCTTGAAGCCTTGCACAGGATATTCAAGATATTTAAAAAACATTTTTTACAAGTTTAACACCATGTATCTTGGGAACGAGCAATATGCGGTCCCATGTTTATATGAAGTTTTTTTTCATATTTTCAGTATAGTAGTCGAATCTGCCCTTAATTTTTTTCAAGAACATTTTGCAGTGTTCTTTCTTTGTAGTAATTTTTTAGAAAACATATATTTTAACTTTAAATTAAATGGAGTTTTTGATACATGTAAACTAAAATAATAAAGACAAAAAACTTAAATAATGAAAATGAAGCATTTTAGATATGAATTTAGCCCTTAAATTCTAATAACAACATTTTGTAACACTCTGTATATATTTTTAGTCACAAAAATCCAGTTAAAGAAGGAACGGTAAACGTAGGCAATCTTTCGAAATTGTATAATATAAACACGGAAAAAAGTGGAACAGGCTCTTCCAGAACATACAGACGATATAGAGAGTGCGGTCGATGCCTTGGAAGAGACAGATTTTAAGAGGGATTCCCCTGAGACATCGGAACAGAGGATAAATCATGAAGAAATTATTAAAAAGGTATACCATTTCATCGTGTTTTAAGCCAGCCAGAGACAAGAATGAGACGAGCAACTAAATGTAAATAAATTATCCGAGAGAGAGATACCTGCTGGGCCTTCCTTGTCTGTCTTCAAGGCAGGTAAACGCAGATGGCGCGTGAGTCGACTTTATCGTTTGCCCGCCAAATTCAAATTATATATCTGTGCTATTTTTGCCCTTAATGTTAGGTACTTGTTTTTGTTTCCTATTAATATAAAATTTTGGGGTTTAGTTCAATAATTACACACACCTTATTAAAAATGTCATTTATTTGGTTTTTATATAGATTTTTTCTTACAGATAACCATGTCAATATTACGTTAAATTATCTGTTGAAAAGCACAAATTTAATATATACACTGTGATCACTAATAAAAGTCAATATTCAAAATCCAATTAAGTGTAAAAACCACGAAACACAATAAATCACAGAAAATGTAAACAAACTGTCCAAACAAATCGGCCATTGAAAAATATCAAACACAAATATCGATTAACATTTCGGCGTGACTGCCTGCGCCAACGTTGTCAAGTTAAAAATATTCGATTTATGGTATATTTTCTTCCTCTTAATTAGATGTGAGCCAAAAAGGACATTAAAGTTTACATGCATAAATTGTAAACAACTTGGCAACCAGGGCAAAGCGATTATTGCTCCATCTACGATAGCCTGCCATGATGAAAGACAAAGACATATTTATTGGAACTTGCGTTAAACCAGAAAGAGATAAATACAATGGACAAATTGTTAGGACCAGTTACTCGTCTCATTGTTGTCTCTGAGCCAGCCTTACACAGTTAATATTATAGTCCCAGGGCCATTAATAAAATTCACTTCAGGGTTGGCACAACGTTTAAAAATTGCATGTAAAACATGACGCGTTCGCCCAGTCCGTCACCCAAAACATTTGACATTGACAGGCTGGGTTAACGCGCCGCTTCCATATATGGCGGTGTGAATATTCGTGGGAGACTCGTCAAAAGGAACCCCCGTAAAAAGGTTTTAAAAGTGTTATTAGAGACATTTTGCACCCCGTATTTTGCAATTTCGTTGTGGTTAACGTTATTCTGAGTCTGCGCAGTAACGCAAACATGATCCGTTATCGTTATTAACCATACCGGACTCCTTTAATTACGGATGAATACCGAAGGGCTTATCGTTATCGTTATTGTTAAACTGTGTGGTTGCCGGATTGTAGAAATTTTAATATCAATTATTTAAAAGGTTAAAATTTAAATGCCATATTAATTAAAATATCATTTATACCTAGGCTCTAATTAGCGAAAAATCTATAGTAGTAATAAAAATCAAATAGTGTTAAGAAATTAAAACGGACTTGCACTTTTACGGATATTCTAAATCAGTAATTAATTTAGATGTTACAATCTGGCACACTTGCTTTTTATTCTACTACCAAACCTAACCTTACTTTTTGTGTTATGCTTATACTGTATTGTTTGCATCTACTTTAAAAAACGAAATCAACAGAAGTGTTTGCATATATTTAAATATCAATTTATATCTTATGCAGAATAAAAGTAAATACTGATTTTTCGTTACCTTTAAAATTGGTGAACCACAGGCAAAAATAAGGTTATGTGTCGAAAGCGCAGACGCAAGATATATTTCTTAAAAGAAGCTGAAAAATCTCTGTCCAAAGCTGCTGCCGTAATCGTTATGTTTAATAACGATAACCATAAGGAGGCCAAAAACGTCTGTTATTTTAAGAGGTGCAAAATGTCTCTATTATCCTGAAGTGAATTTTATCAGCCCTATTATTTTCCGGTCACCCTGTATATTGCATCAATAATAATGTTTTAATAATATTGACTGTTAAAAGTGGGGAAGGGGGCTTTAACAAACGATTTGTTAATTTTGTTTTTGTCATTTTAGGTGGCCCAGAAAATAGATAACATTGAAGTGGACAATGAAAATGTTGTAAACGTCAAGGAAATATCGGGGCAGGAAATGGAAAAAAGTTTTTCTCCGGTGACCAAACGATGACCACTGTTTTCGCGCCAACGGGTTTTGTTGATGTGAGAACGGTGGCTCCACCTAGTACGGATTCAAATATTTTGTAAGTGTAACCGAAACCAACTAGAGTTAATTAATCCATATTGGCGTCCATTTTTTTAACTTATTTTATTTTATTTATTTATTTATTTATTCATTTCCATTTAAAAACTTAAAAATAAGTATTAACATCGTCAAATAAAAAAATTAAATGATAATATAAAATGTAAAAATATAAAAGTATGCACAAAAGTTAGTTGTAAAAGACCTTAACTAATACAAAACAATATACTAAGCTATAAAAAATAACACAATATTACAACAAAGAAATATAGATAAAAAGACAACAACGAATTATTTCTACCTCTAAAGAAAAGGCAGAACTATTTGCTAAACAATTTGCTGCCAATTCAACCCTTGACCCTCCCGTAAATCATCCAATTCCAGCGGTTACCCCAGTTTCTCATAAAATGCCCGATATTATTTTTAAAGTAAAACACATTAAGCGTATCCTTTCTTCCATTAACACCAAGAAATTGTCTGGGCTGGATGGCATACCAGCAATCGTTTTTAAAAAATGTGCTCCAGAACTTGCACCAATCTTAACTCGGCTCTTTCAAATTTCTGACGACACAGGTATCTTTCCGGAGAGCTGGAAAGCTGCACGTGTTCAACCTATACCCAAGAAAGGATCTAAATCCCTTCCATCTAACTATAGACCAATTTCAATTCTCTCAGTTCTTTGTAAAGAAATGGAAAAATTAATTAGTTCACAAATTGTTAAGTACTTAGAAAAACACAAAATTTTGCATTACAGGGAGTATGGATTTCGCCACAAAAGATCTACAGCAGATATTCTTTCCTTCGTATCACACTTTTGGAATAATTTGCTTGAGTTTTTAGGTGAGTCCCAGATCGTTGCTCTTGATATATCCAAAGCTTTTGACCAGGTCTGGCATGCCGCACTTCTTAATAAACTTCCCTCCTATGGTCTTTCAACTAAACTCTGTACTTGGCTCTCTAGTTATCTATCTGATCGTCGTATATCAGTTATTGTGGACGGCCATTCTTCAAGCTTTCACCAAGTAAATGCTGGAGTCCCTCAGGGCTCAGTTCCGGCACCAACATTGTTTCTTCTTCACATCAACGACCTTTTCTCGTCCACAACTAATTTCATTCATAGTTTCGCCGACGATAGTACCCTTCACTCCAGTTTTCAGGTTCCTAAACCCATCACTAAACCTGACTTGGAAAACAAACGCAGAGCGATGCAGATATCTCTTTCGCAGGATCTTAATTTAATATTGGATTGGGGCGCCAAAAATCTCGTCCATTTTAATGCATCTAAAACACAATCATGTTCCTTGTCGCGAAAAGAGTCATCAAATACTCATCCTCTACTTATGAGTGGCCAAGTTTTACAGAGCAAAGATACCTTCAATCTTGTGGGCGTCACATTTGAAAGTAACCTTAACTGGCATAAACAGATTGTATCTATAGCCACGGAAGCTTCAAAAAAGCTTGGATTTCTCTTTCGAGCCAAAAGTATTTTTCCGCTACTAATTTATATACTTTATATGTGTCCCAAATCCGACCTCCCTTGGAATATTGTTTCCATATCTGGGGCATGGCGTCCCCCACAACCCCAAGCATTCTTGATTCTGTTCAAAGAAGAGCTATTCGTCTCAATAATGATCCTTCACTTACAGAAAGGCTTTCCTCTCTTGCCCATCGTCGGGCTGTGGGGGATTTATCGCTTTTTATAGGTACTTCCATGGCTTCTGCTCTGAAGAATTGTCCAGTATAGTTCCTCAACTCACGGTTCCCAACAGAGAAACTCGTGGTTCCGCGCGTATGCATCCCTATACGGTCCAACTGGACAGGCCCCGAACTTCTCACTTTGTTCGTTCTTTTATCCCTATAGTTTTTAGATTGTGGAACCTGCTGCCCGCGGAGGTCTTTCCTTCCCCCAAATCTTCAAATATTTAAGTCCCGTGTCAACAAACTCCCTCTTACCTCGCTTAAGACACCCACGGTACGTTAGTATTTAGTCTCTAAGCCTTCGTAGTTTGTCCAAAGAAAAACAAAAGCTTATATTTCCTTGCAATGTAAACACCAATAAAATCAATTAAATCTTTAATAAAATCGTTTCAATCGTATATTTTTTGTTTTAGACCATATGTATTGCTATCTATCTACATAGTCATCTACGCAATACTACACACTTACATCCCGTATCTAGCTGGTTTGGTACTCGGTGCTTCCCTGGCTCTGAGTTTAGGATTTATTTACTTAAAACTGTACACGTCAAGCGTGAATACAGTCGGAACGAATACTGGATCAAATTTGGCAGGATTTCCGAGCAGGATTATGGAGATTCCTGCTGTTAAAGAGTACCAGCCGTTAACTAAGTATGAGGTAAATTTAATGATGTGTGCCTAAAAATCTGTATCACACAGTGCATTCCTTTAATGTTCCCCCTTCCCTGTTATTTTAAGAAAATACAACATTTAGTACATCTAATTTAATTAGTTTCGAAGACATGGCCATCCAAATCAAGTAAAGATGGGTCCACATTTAACTCATTCTGAAAGTGATGCCGCCAAGTACACAAAAAATGATAAAGTAAAGAAACCCTTTTGTGAACAATGATTTATTGCAGCCAAAAATATGTAATCCGACGAGTTTCCAGTACCACGCCACGTGCAACCGGTTTTTAGTAGGACAGAGGCGAAATAAGAGAATGTTTTTTAAGTAGGTGATACGTATTTTAGCAATTTATTTTTTATTATTTATCCAAAATTATGTAATCAGGCTCTGTCCGAGGCTATGTGCATTCGAAAAGGTTTGTTTACTTTATCATTTTTTGTGTACTGTGCGGTATTGCTTTCAGAATGAATTAAATATGGACCCATCTATATTTGGGTAATGTTTACTTAAGTATCGCCATTTTGCATCAGGTAAAGATATTGACTTTATATTCTAGGGTTATAAAGTACTCGTCACGAGCTTTAAAATAAGGTGCCGCAAGACTAGTGATGGTAACCGAAACCGGTTTTTCGGGGACCCGGTTTTTGGTTAACTGCGGTTTCGGCTAAAACCGAAAACCGGTATTCGAAAACCGGTTTTAAAATACTGGTATATCGGTTTAGAAAAACCGATTTTCGAATACCGGTTTTAAAAATCGGTTTTTGAATACCGGTTTTCAGAAACCGGTATTCGATTACCAGTTTTTCGGATAATAGGAATTCAAATACCGGTTTTTTAGATACGAACCAAAACCGAAAACCGGTTCTTCGATTATCAATTAATCGGTGTTCGGTTGATTGCGGTTTATATCTAAAAAGAAAATAAATACCGTTCATTTTGTAACATCGAATATTGGTTGACAGATTATACAGGGTGGTCCATTTAACCTTAGACAGGCAAATAACCGAAAAACGGCGCATTTTAGAAAAAATACTTGTTTGAAATAAAGGAACAAGTTTAGTTTATCGGTATCACTAGTTTGTGACCTTGACTATGAAATTTTCATCTGTCAATTTCACTGTAAAATATAGTATGTATTCATCAATTTTATATCTCAAACTTTTACCTTTTAAATTTATCCGTTCAAAAAATCAAAGGGGGATATTAAAGAAATGCATTGTATAAAAATAATAAAAATGGTTGTGTCTGGTGAGTTAAGTGATATATAAACATGATCTTAGGGTTGGTTGAATGAGTATCCCGATAGCTACGACCCTTTGACTTACCACATAACTCAAACCCAATCGGTGTTTCTACGCCTCCAAGGTAATCTTTTGAGGATAAGTCACTCAAAAAGCAGGATACCGAAGAGGGCCATGTGGAACGAGCATGAAATCAAGGCCAACTTCAGCCATCACAGGATTTATAATTTGTTGCATGCCAAGGTCACGTTGTTGCCTGAAGGCCTTACCAAAATAAGGTAAGATTTTTTTATTTATGATTAGTAATTCAGTGAGTTTTGTTATGCGATAAAAGATGGCGCTGTATTAAGATAATCGGTTTACTTTTCTAAAAATAGTGGTACTTTTATATGTGTGCAATTTTATATACAGCTGTTTAAAGTTGAAGTATAAAAAAATATTATAGGATAGTGTAACGTAACATCAAACAATTGAAAACTAAAATCAAGCGACTTGGCAACGTTGCAGTTGAAAATTTAGAACATAATGACATTTCATAATCAAGTTTTGCTTTCTGTTGTTGCAGTTAATATTCTATTTTTTAAAGAATTTTTATGAATTATGGGATGAATGTAATAAAAAATAAGAAAATAGTTAGTCTACAACTAGTGTTATGCGTTTAAGTGGTTGCCATCATGGATTCATTGAAATTTCAGCAATGAAGCAAAACGTGCGAAGTCAGTTTTGGTTTATCTGCGGTTCAAGTCTAAATAACAAAGAACTTCGCTTTATGGCTATATATAAAGTTTCTCGAAACTCTGACTATTATCCTGCTTTGTGTTATTTAGGTTGTCAGACAATGATGCCTAATATTTTTGTGATATTTAATAACTAATCAGGTAATTTATGTAAATGTTCTACCCATTTTTATCAGCTGTTTGACCGAATTGCAACACTGTGCTCCTTAATTTGAATTCCCAATTGTTAAAAGTGTATAAGGAAATCTTCACCTTTAATTAGGAAAGTTTCGGGGTTTTTAAAAATGAAAACTTGTTTTTTAGACTCTGGAGCAAAAATATCCGATTTGCATTACGCTTAATAAAGAGCAGATGAATTTTGATCCAGCCATTTTGAAAATGGAATTAGAAGACGAGAAGGAAGAAAAAGTGGCAATAAAGGAAAATCTCCAAAAACTAGGAAGAAGTTTACTTTTAAAAAGAGAGAATATCCTTATATGGTAGTAAAATTTTTATGCTGTTTATATTTTTATTTACGTTTTGTACTACTGCTTCTAAAAATACAGAGTTTAAGAAGCTATTACATTGTAAGAAAAAAATATAGATAAGATATAGGTATACTTCCTAACACGAAGCCTTTCGAGGTTGTTAAATTTACTTTTTCCCTAAATTAGGGAAATTGTGCACATTTTGGTAACACCGCGAAAAATGTTTTTTCCGTATAATTAGATTATAAACAACCTTAGATTAGATTAGATTAGGAGGTGGATTGCATATCCTCTAACACTGCAACCTGCTCAGGTTTATTGTGTGTCCTCCGTCCATAGGTTAGAGCACGCTATCCAAGCCGGTCTGTTTAATCAGACTCCACAAGCTTGAAACTGGCCCCTTGGTATATCTTGCCGCTTTAGGTTTTTCTTCACCCAGCCTTGCAAACCGCAGACGACAAAGGGCTTCGCAGTAGCACCATACCTGTTCTGCGGTTTCTTCCTCCTCCTGGCAGAACCTACATAGGTTTTCTTCTGCCAGGCCCATAGTTTCCAGGTGTTTATTCAGTCTGCAATGACCTGTCAGTTGACCCACTATTATTCTTACTGCCTTCCGGTTATAATTCAGAAGGTATTTTGTAAATTCTGGCGAGTAAGCCTTGATGAACACTTTCGCCTGACGCTGTCCTGGTGTTCTCATCCACCAGTCTTATGATTCCCTCATAATCCATGATCTAATGGATGACCTTACCTGGCATGATGGAATACCACAGTAGGGCTCAGGACCTACCATTGTCCTGCCAGCCCCCTCCTTTGCCAATTTAGCTTCTTCATTGCCTTCGTGGCCTTCGTGTCCTGGTACCCAGGCAATGGTTAGCTTGTTGGACGCACCCACCTCTTCCAGGGCAATTACGCAGTCCCGCACCAGTTTGGAGCTGATTTTGCATGAACTGAGTGCCCTGATGGCTGCCTGGCTGTCCGAATATATAATAATAAACAACCTTAGTACTTCATTTTCTTTTCTCAATACAATAAATATGAGATTACTTTTTTCTTTTACATTTTAATTTTTTAAACCTTTGTTTAGGCCCAACGATTTAGTAAACTAACGGACGACCAAGATATAGATTTAGACTCGGATTCCAGAGCTAGCACTCCCTCCCCAGAAATATCAGTAAGTTTTTTTGAAACATGATTTCCTAAACTTTTAAGGCGGTTCAAGAATAACGATTCTTAACTTAATTAAAAATATTGATAGAGCCAATTTTTATCTTTAAATGTACCTTTGTTTTTAATAATATAAATATGTGCTTAGGACTTAACGCAAGATGATGTCGTTCCTGTACAAGAACCAGATGATAAACTCGAAGACGACATGCATTCGCTGCCTGATGAGTGGTCAGACACCTCGCAAAATGTAAGCACAAAGTCATTTAAATCTATAAACAAATCACCCGCACAACACCATTCATCAGCACACAGTCTGGAAAATATTCAGAAAGTAAGTATTATTTTCACAAATTCAAATTACTATAAACATAAGACTGTTTTCGAAATTCATACACTTGCAATATGGGTTGGTTTGCAGGCACTGGGCACTGTCTGAAGATAGCGACACGTATGTTAAATCGTCTCTTTATTGAGTGACGAAACTTACATATTAATTTTGTAAACTTTGGTTAAAAGAAATACACTCCTCAAAGAATTATCGCATTTGCTCGATTTCTTCCATAAGCTTCAATACAAAAATGCTTTCATTTAAATGGCCATATCTCTTTTAATTATTAAGTTGTCAAGACAATTCAAAAAGAAAATGTTAAGGAAAGGTGGAGCTATAACTTTATCGTAACCGTTGTTATTTACTGTTACCAATACATCCTACGGGGTGATAAAATTAAAAAACAAAAAAATTAAATTGCCCTGTATGATGTGCTGTTGAAAGGGAGTAATCAAATTTGTGATTATAAAATATCAGAAATGAGTAAGGGTATAATTTATTTACAAATGATATTCGTCCCAATTAATAGCACATTATACAGGCCGGTTAAAAATTATTTTTTTTTCAAAAAAGTTTTATCGCCCCGTAGGATGTATTGGTAACAGTAAATAACAACGGTTACGATAAAGTTATAGCTCCACCTTTCCTTAACATTCTCTTTTTTATTTGCCTTGATAACTTAATAATTAAAGAGATATGGCCATTTAATTGAAAGCATTTTTGTATTGAAGCTTATGGAAGAAATCGAGCATATGCGATAATTCTTTGAGGAGTGTACATAGTGATTCAAAAATCGATCTCGAATCTTAAGGCGTTTTTTGGGGCGCTGATTACGAATCTGAAAGATTTTTTTGGCAGAAACGTTTGGTTCTTGAGATATCCAGCAGCAAAATTGAAATTTAAACTAATCTTATTCTTACTATATTTCCCTTTTTTGCTCACAATTCTTAACTTAAAGCTAAAGTAGCACTCAATATTTTTTTATCTTTGGACAAATCACGAAGACTATATTTTATTTTTGTTCTTTAAAACTTCGTTTTCATAGGTATATTTTCTCTATTTATTCTTCAGGATAGTCCTTCAGAAATAAAACTCTACCTTTTCGGTCGCACGGATAGAGAAAAAGAAGACTGGTTCCGACGGTTAGCTGCTGCCACCCACCACACTGAAGAACACTCTCCGATCGCCACTGAAAAAGAGACGGACAATTCCATCGAAACTTCGAAGACTGAAATGGAATACGTCAAATATATGACTTTGTTCAATAAGGTGCTGAATTTTTCTGTTGTATTTTGGAGAAGAAGAGGATGGTTTTCCCAGGTTCCTTATCCCTATTTTTTTCCCACTAATACCTTTGTTAACTAACACTGTTACCAGTGACTATAGAAGAGAAAAAGAATGATTCCCTTTTTGTCCCAAATTCCTTTTAATTATTTCCAAAAATCTAGCTAATGGGTGATTCATTTAAAGGTACTTGTTTTTTAATTTTAAAATTTTTAAAAATTAACTGTATTAAGTTATATTTATTATCATATGAAAGAACTATATCTTACATTTATTTTTTAAAGATTTTGCCTTTCTTTTTTGTCCTTAACTTCGCCTAACATGGTCTGTTCTTAAGCTCCAATTTCCGAGCGCCAAATCGATTGGTCAGGATCATCGCGTACCCTCGCAGCTACTGCCGCTATATTTTCTGCACTACGTGCTGAATGTGGCCCATTTGGTCAAAAATTATTCAATATTAAAATTTGGAGTTAAAATTTTGTGTTGGTACAGCGCATAGTCGGCTCACTAGGCCGATTATGCGTGGACCATTTGCCCAAAGCGCACGAAACACATTCCTCGGAGAATGATGATTTTCCTAATACAGTTGAACAAGTTTTTGCCGTTGTGCCTGGGGCTAAATTTTTCCACGATAAATTGCCAAACAGTACTGAATGCAAATACCATGACAGTTTGCAATTTGGACCCTCTTATCTATCCAAAATACCTACTAGAAATAGTACCTCTAAATGAATCACCCGATAGTTATAGATAGGTCTAAGATACGATCTTTCAAATCTAATCATTGATTGACTATCAAATAATAATAATATTAATAATAATTTTGAAATAAATGATTTTTAATACTTTAAAAAAATATTTTTGATTACATTATTTGAAAAATAAATAATTATAGCAATCAACTGTTTACAGCCGTCTAGAAAAAATCAAAACAGGACAAATCGGACAAAGATTCAGAATTATCTGACAAACAGAATTCAGAGGAAATAGAGGAGCCCAGAATAGATGTACAGCTTTGGTTTAATGCGATCGTAGGTAAGAATAGCAATTTATTTATTAATTTTTATTATTATTTACACTCTATACCGGGTGTTGCTTCGTAGAGCGGGACATAGGGAATCCCATGTAAATTTTGAAGTAGTCAAATATTGGCTCCCCTAATTATTTTAGAAAAAATGCTATTAGGACTTATTGAAGAGCACAGTAAGTTCCACCCAAAATGAAAATTTGAGCATTTTTCAACCAACCAGTAAAGAGTAAACTGCTTAATACTTCTGCAACGTAGTATCTCATTATGCACCCTGTACTCTAGAAATCAACAATAAAAACACCATATCGATTTATTAGTGACAATTTAGATCATTAATTTATAATGTCATTGCCAAAACTGAACAATTTTATACGGGAATTTCAAAAGAATCCTCGCATTTTATTTTAGTTTACAGCTAATTCCAACACATGCACTCACAGTTACGCAAGACAATAAAACAAATTTTTCTACATTTAGAAGTCAATTTATGACGAAAATATCAGGATTTAATCAAATGCTCAAATATTCCTCCATTAACTGCCAGACAATAACCCAAATGATTATAAAACTCATTTCTTACGTTGACTAGTTGGTACATCGATATTCTGGCACATTCAGCGGAAATAGCATTCCTTAGCTGGACTAAATTTTCATATTTTTTATTGGTAGCTTAGTTTTTAAATGTCCCCATAGAAAAAAATCGTTTGGCGAAAGATCATGTCGATTTTCTTCACATTTGCAATTATTGATTACTGTGCCTGTAGTTTCAAATTTTTTATCGTCCGTTCTATTGTCGATTTACTTAGTATTGGCCAATTGGAAAAATAGGCTGCAAACATGTCCGCTACTCTTCGATAACTATTTCCCTGGTAAAACCATTTTATAATAGTGATTTTTTCTTGATTTAAGTAGTTCATTATTTAAGAATGATGTGACATTGATCTGACAACTTGAGAGTAAGAGGTTAAATAATTTTTCTAGTATTTTATTATAAACTTCTAATAATACAAGGCGGGTAAGAAGGTAGGAGATTCGTAACTTATTTTAACATTTATTTCTTAGCACGCGGACTGAGAAGAGCTGAAATTTGTACACTGGGTACAACTTTTCGTGCTAATCCTCATTATATTTTCTTCTAAAATAATTAGGGGAGCCAATATTGGACCACTTCAAAATTTATATGGGATTCCCTATGTCCCGCTCGACGGAGCAACACCCGGTATACATGATTTTTGGTAAATTCTATAGCTTGGAATCCATGATGAAAGTTTTTCAAAA